>MVGT01001776.1:205358-217624 GCA_002174775.1 Macleaya cordata
ACTTATTCGATTCTTAATATGCGGAATTAAGAACAAGAATCGAATATTTCAATCTCACAACAAGTATGGAAATATGCACAAGAGATTTTGTTAACGAGAAAAACTCAAATTGGGAAAAACCCCGGGACCTAGTCCAGCAAAAATTCACTAAGAGTTATTGAAAACTTACAACTCGATTTACCACTCGATAGACACGAATTACGACTCTCTCTACGCTCTAACAACTACGGTGTACAGTTCTTCCACAAATTCGAACTCCACGAATTTGCCTCTTTAGTTGATTATCAATTCTCACGCATACAACTTGGAGTCCACCAAGCCAACGTGAACGAGTTGTGCATATAATTCGAATCCACGAACCAACGCCTCCTGTAAAATGATGCGTCTCCAACTTGAACTCCATAAGTCCTGCACCTTGAACCACTACTCGACTCCTCGAGTATATCACCACGAACTTGAATCTTCAAGCTCAACCACCAGAAATCCACCGGCAACAAAACTCAGGTNTAAAGATGCAGTCATGGCCTTTAAATCTTCATCACTTAAACAACTTGATTCAGAGAGAGAATCAGAATCATCAAGTGTATCTTTCATTGCTTTCTTAGTTTTGGCAGAAAACTTGTTTGGCATTCATTGACCATATGTCCAAAATCATGACATTTGAAGCATTGAGTTTCATCCGACTTCCTTCTCACATATGGCTTGTCGAAATTCTTCATTTTGTCATTTTGCCCAAACTTGGAAGATGAACCAAACTTTGGTCTTTGGTATTTCTCCTTTTTATTTTTCAAGAACTTCTTGAATTTCTTTTGAGATGAGCAACTTCGTCATCACTAGAGAGATCACTTTCTTCCTTTTCTGTAGTTTTCAAGGCTGCAAAAGCAATGTCTTTAGATTTTCTTATTGAATAAAAACCAACCTCAAAAGTTCTCAAATTCCCTGCAAGTTCTTCAGGGAGAATAGCATCAATATCTTTACTTTCCTCAATAGCCGTAACTTTGGTTTGAAATCTTTCAGGAAGAGATCTCAAAACCTTGCGAACTATTTTGGAGTTAGAAATAACTTCACCCAATGCAAATGAGTTATTGAAAATATCATTCAACTTGGCATAAAATTCATCAAAAGATTCATTGTCATCCATTTTGATGGTTTCAAATTGGGTGGTTAACATTTGAATCTTTGTTATTTTTACAGTCCTAGTACCTTCATGGGTTACCATTAAAATGTCCCATGCCTCCTTCGCTACTTCACAATTAGATATGCGACGAAATTCATCAGTCATTACAACAGCAAAGATGGCATTGAGAGCCTTGCTATTTCTAGTAGCAACCTCACTATTTACGGCATCCCATTGTTCTTTCGGTTTAGGAATTTCTCTAGAATTTTCTCTAGTACCTACCATCATAGTAGGAGGAAACCATGCAACCTCAACAGTTCTCCAAACCCTTTGGTCTAAAGACTTTAAGAAAGCTCTCATCCTCGCTTTCCAATAAGGATAGTTACTTCCATTGAATAATGAAGGTCTATTTACTGCACTACCCTCTCTTTGTGATTCCATAAGTCACACACAAGGATCACACTTAGGTTGTTAAACCCTAGAAGTGAACCAGCTCTGATACCAATTGAAAGTCTAAATGTCCTACGGGTAATGGATTTAACCGGATGTCAATGTGACTATGGTTAAGGATCACACTATCACCTAATTAAAAATTACTAAGGTGATAAGAGTAAAACAAAAATCTCTAACTAGAGTATTAACTTATTCGATTCTTAATATGCGGAATTAAGAACAAGAATCGAATATTTCAATCTCACAACAAGTATGGAAATATGCACAAGAGATTTTGTTAACGAGAAAAACTCAAATTGGGAAAAACCCCGGGACCTAGTCCAGCAAAAATTCACTAAGAGTTATTGAAAACTTACAACTCGATTTACCACTCGATAGACACGAATTACGACTCTCTCTACGCTCTAACAACTACGGTGTACAGTTCTTCCACAAATTCGAACTCCACGAATTTGCCTCTTTAGTTGATTATCAATTCTCACGCATACAACTTGGAGTCCACCAAGCCAACGTGAACGAGTTGTGCATATAATTCGAATCCACGAACCAACGCCTCCTGTAAAATGATGCGTCTCCAACTTGAACTCCATAAGTCCTGCACCTTGAACCACTACTCGACTCCTCGAGTATATCACCACGAACTTGAATCTTCAAGCTCAACCACCAGAAATCCACCGGCAACAAAACTCAGGTTTTAAGTTAAAATGGGAAGGATTAAACCATGTACAACAAGCTTGGAAGCTAAAGGATTAGAGTTGAAAACTCTCCAAGAACTTGTTGATGAATAGGGTGAAGGGCTGATTTAAACATGAATGAATCAACTCCATTTATAATGGTGAATTTTAGACATAGATCTGAAATGCACTAAGTGTGATGAGTGCATCTCTGGATCTAGATCTAGAACACACCATTAGTAATGAGTGATGTTCTTAGATCTAATCTATGACGCCCTCACCCACTAAAAGTTGTTTCCCACGCACAATAATTTCCCTAAAACATGCTTAAGAGGGAATGTGCAAAAAAGTGAAAAGGAATCACTTTACAGCTCACAAAACAGCTGACATCGCACAGATCTATGGTTTCAAAACTGACTTGTTGGTCTCGAAACCAAAAAAGGCCTGGAATGATTTAGTAACTTTGGTTTCGAAACTAACATGTTTGGTTTTGAAACTAACAACCCAAAAACCATCTGACATCATTCTGCAACTTTGGTTTCGAAACCAACAAGTCAGTTTCGAAACTAAAAACAATCTGTTGGTATTTTTTAGCTTTGGTTTCGAAACCAAAACATCTGCATCATTTTTCAACTTTGGTTTCGAAACCAAGGTTGTTAGTTTCGAAACCAACTTTTGGCCACAGTATAAATGGTCACAGTTTTCCTTAAAAGCGTAGTTTTCTGACAGCATTCTTCCACACACTATTTTAAGGGGTTTTGACATCTTTTGTCATTCTGAACTTCCTCATATGATCTAATATGAACTAACCACCTATTGAGTATCTAAGTCACTTACCATCCTAAGATGAGTTCCGGTGGTGAGTTGAGCTTCTTGGAGTCTTTTCTTCGCAACGAACCGAACGACTTACTAACTCTAACTCAAGTTACATTGACCTTCTTGAGTTTACTTTTGACACGAAATTCGACAAATATGACATGAGTGAACTCATGGACCTAACAGGTCTTATTTTAGCCAACATCCAACGGCTCTAGTTATGCACAAATTAAATGTGACTCTTTTAAAATATATATTTTTACTAAATGAGGGATTTTTTTTACAAAAAAATTATTTATTTTTTGTTACACTGTACTAGAAAATCATGTCGTGACTCTTTCAACTTTTGTATTTATCACTTTCTCTTAGTTGGTAGGTGACCGGAGGGTGGAGGAAGAAGATGTGTCAACAAATTTAATCATTTTCCTCCTTCCCTCTATCTCACTGGTGTTCCATCATTTCTTACATTCGAAATCTAATTTCTTCCTTCTCCCACTCTTTTAATTCTGAATAAGAACAGTTAAAAACCCTTATTTATGAGAAAAATGAGAGGCGGTGGTGCTGGTTAATCCGGTGAAGAAGTAGATCCGGCGGTCCGGCACCAAATTAGGCCGATCTGGCGGTCCATCACACTCTCCTCTCTCTCTCTCTCTCTCTCTCTCTCTCTCTCTCTCTCTCTCCACCCTATTTCTCTTTTTCTCTAGATTTATCTGTTTCTCTTTTTAAAACTCACAATAACTTCACTAGTAGTAGTAGTAGGTTAGTAGTAACATATAATAGCAGGTGTAGTAGTAGCAGAACAAGAAATGAAAGTAATGGCGGTCAAAAAGGAGGATCAGGCGGAAGAACAAAATATGGTAGGTATCTGTAATAATAATAAGCACGTGTGAGATCCATGTAAATCATTCCGTGAGAAGTGTAATCAATTGGTGCATGAAAGGACATAACAAAATTTTATATACGCCGACCATGTGTCACCATGCTTATATGTTGGCACGAGCGAGGAGACTCTTAGAAGAAGAAGAAGAAGAAAAAGAAGAAGAAGAAGAAGAAGAAACACCAGTTGTAGAAGAAGAACCATTAGATCTGAACTTGGGTGAGAGAGAATAAAGAGGTAAAGAATATGGTGTAGTCTGTTTGTGTAGTCTTGAAAATCGGATAGGACACTTGGATAGTTTTTAAAATTAAAGCAGTTGTTTTAAAAAGTTGTGGGCTGATTTTAAAAATTAGTGGTTTTTTAAAAAGTTATGAAGAATTAATTATTTAATTAGTGGAATATACTAAATTAATTTTATTTATTTTATGAAATAAGAAATTGTGGGTTTATTTAATTAGTGGGTTCTACCTTATTAGTAAATAAAAATGATAATTTTTCAATGATGTGGCACCTTGCCAGTATCGTCAGCACTAACAAAATATACTAAGTTGGAAAGAGAAGAAGAATAATAGAAAACAGATGAAAAATGGATGGTAGGGTCTAAACACTAAATTAGATAATTTTAGAGGCCAAAGACTGTTCCTAGTTAAAACTTAGGGCCAAAATCAAATTACTCCTTTAAAGTATTTACTTGACTGTGAATGTTTATAATTCAAATTGGTTTGATATTTGAGAGTTTCTAAAGTTGGTTTCATTAGTTAAGTATTTTATGAAAAGTTGACAATGATTGATGTTTAAACTATATTTTGAATTCTAGACATCCAAATGGTATTCCGCTTTTTGCATTAAATTCATGATTTTATGATGTATTTGTCTTTAAGATTTCACGTATTTTCGATACCGAAAACTAGGCTTTTCAGTGACCTAAATCAGACTCTATATGCTGGAAAACATAGTTTTCTGCATATGGTCTGTGTTTAGCCTTTTTTCTGTACAAATCCATAGGAAATTGGTTTTAAGTAAAAAGAATATGAATTTTAGCCATGCATGTCTATTTTCAAATGGATTTGATTTTACTTAATTTTCTTTTTCGGTTTATGAGATATGATCTGTTTTCTGAACCTGATGCAAAAACAAGGCAGCATTCTATGTTTTCGATAAACTCGATCTAGTTCAGTCTAATAATTTCAGTTCCAAAATTCAATATAATTCAAATATCTTGATGTAACCTGATGCAAAAATAGGATATCATAGTATGTTTTCGATAAATCCGATCTACTTCAATCTAATAATTCCGGTTCTGAATTTCAATACAATTCAAATATTTTGATTACATCATTATGAACAAGTTCTGAGTTATATACCATTTATTTGTGTGTTTAGAGTATGAACAAAATTATATGAAATCATTAGGATTAGGAAGTGAATAAAGGGGAGAGATCATCTCGAGAAGAGAAAAATATCCCTAACTTGTAGGGAGGTGGACTTTAGCCACGTACAACTCAAATGAACCAATGACTACAAGTAATCCACTATGTTCCATCCTCAAATCTAGCGAAAACCAATTCAATCTCTTCGACGACTCATCTGTGCTAGTACTCCTTTTACTGATTATATGATGTTCTGTCTGTGAATTTAATTGGTGATACGTCGGCAAATGAGTTTAGTGGATGACAAATTTCGGGCTAGTATAGAAGTGTTCTTCTATGATTTACGATGGATATTATAGGTATGATAGAACACTATTACGTTGTAAGAGGCCTTTATTTTGCTCTTGTCATATCCAAAGATCATCTAGAAGATGGATGCAAGCCTAAAAATCCTATCATTTGACAAGACGAAAACTTCCAAATGAAAGTAGTACCAAGCTTCTAATTGGGCTCCTTCTCTTGTCATATCAAGTGTCCTACCAATCACAAAATTAGAAAAAAAATTAAAGTGGTAAAAAAATTAAAAAAATAAATATCATCAAAAGTATGTCTTACTATATATACATATACGAGGTTTACTGCACGCGCCATGCACGTGTAATAAGAAAATCAAATGGTTGGAAATTTTTACCTTTAGTAACTACTTTATATGTTAAATACTAATAATAACCATCATATTAAGTATTTTAATGTTGTTGTTTTTGTTTAATAGGGAGAAAATAGGAAATCAGCAATTTTGAGCTTCATAACTTCTTGTAGAGTCGCTTCCCTTTAATAATAGAATATATATATATATATATATATATATATATATATATCTATTATAATATACTATAGGAGAAGCCTTTGGGTTAACAAAACTCTCTCTCTTTTAGGTGTGGGTTAAAAAAACTTACATTATAAACATATGACCGAATCTATTATTTATTATTGGGTTAACAAAACCCTCTCTCTTAGGTGTGGGTTAAAAAACGTACATCTATTATATATATATATATATATATATATATAGTGGAAACCCTGGGTCAAAAAAACTATCACCGTCAGCTCACGGTAAAAAAAATCCACCCTATTACGCAATGGTACTTTTAACTCATGCTCTCCTCTCTTCCAAGCTCCCTCACAAGCACCATACGTGTCACTCATTAATTCTCTTTAATAGTCATTTATCATGTTACTTAAGCTAACAAAAAAAAACTCATCTCCTTAAATTCCTCCCAAAATATCTCCTAAAAAATTCTCCTCACATAATAATTCTCATTAATTCTCTTTAATTAATCATTTATCATGTTTATTCTATCTTTTTCATTGATTTCTTTTAATTAACCACTAATTATGCATTAAAAATCCTGGGTCAAAAAAACTGCTCACGGTAAAAAAAACCCACCCTATTACGCAATGGTACTTTTAACTCCTCCTCTCCTATCTTCTAAACTCCCTCACAAGCACCATATGTGTCACTCATTAATTCTCTTTAATAGTCATTTATCATATTAATTAAGCTAATAAAAAAAAAATCATCTCTTTAAATTCCTCCCAAAATATCTCCTAAAAAATTCTTCTCACATAATAATTCATATTAATTCTCTTTAATTAATCATTTATCATGTTAATTAAGCTAATCAAATAAAATCTTTATCTACTTAAATTTCTCTTAAATTATCTCTCTAAAATTTATTCTCTTTTTTTCATTGATTTCTTTTAATTGGCCACTAATTATGCATTAAGAATTATAATTGTAATGCATGCACATAAATTACATTATTATTCTCTCTTCTTATAGTTCATCATATAAATAAACATATTTTTCTAGCAAAGATTACTTTATTTTTCGAGCTACAAAGTTTTATTTTTCTTATGCTTTATTTACTAATCTAATTTTTTTTCTACCAATGTAGGTCTCATTCACCACAAAGATTAAAATTTGGACGAGCTATTTGTTGGAGAAAATCCATTTACATCGAAAGCTTCATTGATCCATTTTTAGAACCGACAAAACTTGAAAGATCTTCCACCCAAGTCATCTTTTTGTTATGGTATGATTTTATTTTTCGATTTTGTCCAAATTATTTCAAAATGTTCTATTCAATTACCAATTTTATTGATAGATAATAGTTTATTGTATAAAATATACAGAAATAGTTGAGTTTGAAGATATGGGATGAGATTTACCAACGCAGGTCTGCATGCAGTTATTTACGCACTGGCCAAGTCCTTTTATTTATTTTAGAAATAAATATAAATTTATTTTTCTCTTTGTTCTCTATATTTATCACATATTTTACTTCTTTGGTTTATGTTCATCTTTTTTTTGTTAATTTTAAATTTATGTTTCATGAATGAAAAAATTGAGATGTAAGAGAGTTTGTGGAGAGAACTTTGTGTATTGTATTATTTATTCTATTATAATTTCTTTACATAATCTATTTTTTATCAAATATTTTACTTCTTTGGTTTACATTCATCTTTATTTTTGTCAGTTTTAAATTTATGTATCATGAATTAAAAAATTGAGATGTAAGAGAGTTCGATCTTTGGGAGTAACTTTGTGTATTGTACTCTTTATTCTATTACACTTTCTTTATTTCGTACTTGGTGTTCCTACTATTAACTTTTGTGTAGATTTTTCTTTAATTTAGCATATTTTTTTCTTTTTTTAGCATTTGATTCTAATTTATCTCACAGATTATTGAGGAGTGAAAAAAATAATGAATTCCACTAGCTTCACAAAAAAATTCATCAAATTATGCATAAAATTATATTGTAGCACCTTCTAACATACGCCATCTTACCAATTAAAGCACCATAAATAGTCATATTCTTATTAATTCTCTTTAATTAGATTTAAATTACATTAATTCTCTATGATACCATATTTAATTATAGGCCCACATAGAATGACTCTGAAGTTATTTTGTGAGGATAAAATGATCTTTTAATCATCTATAAGATTGAAAATTATTACTGTTATATTTTTATTGACTTATCTATAATATATATCAAATTCTCCTTTTGCATCATTATAAAAAAAAAACCCTATTCACAAAAAATTAAAGAGAGAATTTCAAGTTCTCCCACGGTTTTTCACTCCCAAATATAAACAAAGAGTTATATTATTATATTAAAATATTAATTTTCTTTTACGTATTTATACTACCTATCTATACTATCTATATATAGTGAGGATTGTAGGACATGCTTAAATATGCATGTTATTGACAAGGTCCATGTAGGGACCATATGGAGATTATCTAAGAGATATTTTTGTAAGGATGATCGATATATATATATATATATATGTATGTATATCATCTTCGAAAATCATATCATTCTAAAATTTTTAACTCCAGCAAAAGTTGTGTGATTTATGAGCCATCTATTTATACAATTAATTTCAAATCAACATTTGATGGGGTTAGAAGTTTTAGAGCATGATGAATTTTATAAGAAGATGATCTACATGGTAAGTAGATCATCCTTACACCGTTAGATTAGCTCCAAGCATGTAGGCCCCACATAGACAATATCAATAAAATGTCTATTTAATGTATATATTTCGTTTATGATGTGGCAAAGTCAACATATAGAATGCCACATCAATAGTTGTTGTTATGTTTTATTAATTAATTGATATTACTTTATCTCTAATTGGACATTTTATTGTAAAATTATATGTTTCATACTCTTTCTACAGTAGTTTTGATAGGAACTCTATCTCAAATTAGATAACAAAAAATTTAATTTAAAATAAAAAATAATATAAATAATTTTTTTCTAAAAGCGTTGCCCGTGCATAGCACGGGCTTAAAAACTTGTTATAAACATATGGCCCAGTCTATTAACCTTTCTCAAATTCTAAAACAATGAATTTTTAAAAGAAGCCTTGTGCCTTGCACGGGATATGGGGGCTAGTATATATATATATAGGGAAGGGATTGGAAGAAGCATAAAATTTGGCACAAAAGGGGTGATTTTTTGTAAGAACGTTCTTTACATCATATAAATCATCCTCATAAAAAATTAGATTGACAAAAAACTTTTAACCTAATCAAAAGTTGATTAGAAATCAATAAAATTAAGCGGTGACTGAGTGATATACTTGACGTTAAGAAGATCATCTTCAAAAAAATCAGCCTTGGGATCAACTCCATACGATTTCACTAGAAAGTGTAAACTAAATATAAATAAATAAATAATATTACGGGATATAACCGGTATTTTTGGGTGCAAAAGTGGTTTTAGGTTGTTAATTTAAATTATGTGGTGCGTTTTGAGGTAGAGATCATCGACATAAAAAATCAACCATTGGATCAACTTTATGTAGCACCAATGTTAAGTTTAAACGGAGTGGAGAACATAATTGGTATTTAATGAAATATATAGCAGGACATCATGGGAATACAGATAGAAGTGGAGGGGCATTTGTGAGAAAATAAAAATAGCACGCAAATCCTCGGCTCAAATTAAAACCTTTGAGGAGCCGCAGTAATAGTTTAGATGTGAATCGATTATTTAAGATTTGGGGTACTTTATTTATTGAAGAGGCATTGGTGGGTAAAGAAAAACGGTTTAAAAGTGCTTCCTTGGATATCGTGAGAGTAAATGATTTATAGACGTTCCTGTTCAATAGGGATTCTGTTTAGTTGTCTAACATAAATCTATTCCACATCCAACGACTGACAGCTCGAACTTGAAAACTAAATTATATTGGATTGTTTTAAAATAAAATAAATAAATCAAAAAGAAAAAATACGAATCATTAAAGGTGTGTTTGGTGTGTTTCCAAAAAAAGTGGCTTTCGTACGAGGTGAGTCGAATTTCAACCATCGACTGTTTCTACACTTATCCCGAATTTCTCACCCACTAAATTCACTTGCTGATACGTGTCACTAATAAAATTCAGAGTGAAGAGAAGTGGGGGTCCCACATTATTTATTCGCATTCTCTCTAGATTTTATTGGTTTCACATTGGTGAGTAAGTTTAGTAGGTGAAAATCACGAGTGAGTTTAGAATTTTTCGCGTAGTAATATTTGACCCATTGTTAAAAATCCTTTAAAAACCCTGCATATTAGGGCCCACATGAGATGATCCAAGCACTACTGCTTGAGAGGATATTTACCTCATAAAAATTCAACTCATTCCAAAATTTACTCTATCAAAACACCATTAAAAGTTGGTTCAAAATCAACAGTGAAAACAATGACCGTTTTACCATTGATTTTCAACCATTTCGGGTTAGAGATTTTACGATTTGGCAGATTTTTTGTTTGTTTGTGAGAATGATCTTCATTGTGATGCAAACATCCTCATTAAGATTAGTCTTTAGATCATCCTCATGTAGATCCTACACGAGCAAGATTTTTTTTGGAGCTTTTTAAAAGAAATGTCAAATATCTCTCCTCATAAGTTATATCTTTTCTTTCAATTCCAAAACAATGCTTATTTTTTAAGTCCTTGTCTAATAGAAAACTTTGAAATTGACTCCTACTATGATTTAGCAAACTGAAAAAATAAATAAATAAATATAACCAAGTAAACAAAATATTGACAAATAAAAGAAAAAGAAACACTTAATAGCAACAAGAACGACAATACCTTTGTCTGAGAAAAGAATATATTAAGATCTCTTGTTGAAGTGAGTATTAACAATTTGAAAAAGATAGTGGCGGTGGCTCAGCTTCTTTGATGGGTCTACCCCCTTCGCTCGACTGCGATTTTTGAAATCTTATAGCCATTGCAACTTAAACTAGGATAAAAATATAGATGAAGAGAAGTGGAGTAAAGGAATCAGTGAATTATGAAAAGTTGTTTAGCTTTAGGCCTTTATATAGAGAAATAAAGCATATCTCGAAGTTTTCGTATGAGTTGTCTACATTTAATGCATAAGATTACGTGTGTGTTGGCAAGAAAAAAATAGATATCATTACTATTTTAACAAGATTCCAAAATCAACCATTTAAGTCGTCTAAGTCATTTGTCATTGCGTCACGCATAAATGACTGATTTTTATTGGTTTGCTTCCCACAAACCAGAGATTATATTTACGCAGCGGAACATAATAGGGTTTTAAAAAATTAATCTCTGATTCATGTAGGATCTATCAACTGTTAATAGGGATCTTTAAAATAGATTAGTTGCTTACCTTCAACGCATAATACAACAAACTTGAATTAGAAGGCTTCAATTAGTTGTTCCAATCCTCCTACTATAGATCACCAAGCTTTCTTCTTCTTCTTGCAACCTGAAGATTAGAAAACCTAGAACTAGAATGGAGGCTAGGGTTTTCTCCACCAGTTATTAATTAGAACTAGGAGAAGAGAGAGAAGGAGAGGAGAGAGAAAGTGGCGGCACACAATAGGGGTGGTCCTTGTGTGTGCCGCCCCTCCCTATTAGTATATATAGGGAGGTCTCCTACTCTATCTAGAATCCTAGTCTAATTAGGTCTTGGGGTCCCACAACTTTCAGTTAATATTTTATTTAATATTTAGTCCTTATGTCTCACATAATTAAATACTAAATAAAATAATCACAAATTAGTCCACCACACTTTTATGACTGAATACTCTGATAGTTGTAGTATTTATAAATAAACCTTTCCTCCATTGTACCTGCATTCAAACCCTCCACTGTAAACCGATATTCATAATAATCCTTAGGTTAGTATTTTACTACCAGTCACACCCTTAAGGATCATTATTTCTTAATCCTTGTGCCTCATTCTGTGCATACTAATTATTATTCTAATAATCTCAGAAGATATCACTGGCCAGTTTAGAATAATAATTTCCACAGATGAACAAGGGAATATCAAACCGAATGTGGATTTCATATTGAACTAAAATATTCTCACTCTGCAATTATGTCCATCCATCTTGTCCAGAATATTGGATCACGTTTA
>MVGT01003944.1:0-61419 GCA_002174775.1 Macleaya cordata
TATTTATAAGATGTCTATAAAAAATCAGCTCAATCAGAGACATATAACTCTCTAAACAAATCACTTTAAATGTCAGTCGTTCATTCATACTATTAAAGTCTAAATTAAGTGTTTGTGGTGCTAGAGGACTCCGATTGAGCTGATTTTTTTAGATATGATCCAAATAGTATAAATAACATACATATAGAAAAATCAGCCGATTTGGACAACATTAAGAAACTAAACAAAACACAAAACTAAAAAGTTTAACTTGTGACCTAAGGGCACATGTTAACAAAATCCTATTAGAAGTAAGTTCATGTAAAAGCCTTTGGCTTTGACAGAATCATCATCATCAGCTGAGGTTCCTAAAGAATCGGACGGTTGTAATCAACTGGATCCATCTTAAAAGATTATGAGATGAAACACATCTAAACATGCATGCAATTAGTTTTAAGACCTCAAATCTCAACCATCAAGATCTGTAATTTTTCAAAAAAGAAATCAAACGAATATAATTAATCATCCAAAGTTCCAAACATCAAACTTTTGTTCTGCTCAATCATCATAATTAAGTTCATACTGATATGATTTTTTGAAAGCATCAAATTTAGCTGTTTAACGTATAAGATTCAATATAGATGATCACGAAAGTCTGATCTTGGCAGTCAATCGTCTGACACACATAACCGGAAACGGTGACGGAATAGTGACAAATTAAAATCGACGATGAAATTAAGACGGCAATTACCTAGGTTGAAACACAGACTCGTTCTGGTGAGTGTACGCCAACTGAACATGATCACCGATCTGTAAGGACACGGCCGAGCCGTTAGTTTCAACGAATCGGTTCACTAACGCCGTCGACGATAATTTAGGTGACGGAGTTCGGCTTCCGGCTGCCACCAGTTCGTCAGGTGGGGTCACTATAGCGCTGCTGAATACTCCTAACATGATCTCTTTATCTCTCTTACTCACTACTCTGTTTCTTTCTCTTTACAGAAATGATTTGAGATCGGACATGGAAGAGGATAAGAAGGAAGAAATTGAATTTATAAGAAGGGAGGATGGGTATTATCGTCATTTTAAATTTGTCCCTTTTATAGATAGTTTGGATTTTTAATAAAAATTAATTTTGAAAGAAATCGACAAGTAGAGTGGGCCCCGCAGGCAGGCGATGATTCTCGTGTGTCATTCATCGACTTGAGTGGACCCACACCGGCTCGGCTTTCAAAGGAGCTATGCTAAGAAAATTATGATACGCTAGCTGTTTCATTGTAATTTTGAAGAAGCGATAATCAAGACCGTCCATTATTTTCGATTAAATTATGAGCTTAAAGAACTGGGCCCACACTTTCCTTATTTGTTACAGAAACTTGTGTTTTTTGACGTCAAAGAATTCTGGTTGAATTGAACAAGAGAGAGCCAATGATGTTCTTGTGCCTGCGATTATGTAGACCCACATTATAGTGGGTAAGAAGACCCTACCATCTGACTGGTCGGGACATAAACGGTCAACTCAACCTGACCGTTAGAAGACAAAATTTTACTTCTTGTTCCACAAATTTGAATATTGGAATGGAAACTTATAGGAATTAAGACCATTAGTATTACAAGTTTCGTGCAAGTACGTTAGACATATTTTTTTTATGTTGGGATTGTTCATTGATTATAATTGTTGTTTATTAATTAATATATCATATTGTTCATTAAATGTTATAGTGGAGTTATTTAATGATAGAGTTTTATTTATTTAGTACCAACTATGTCTTCTATTTGATAAATAATTTACAATTTTATATATACAATTTGCTAATAGAAAAATATATATAACGGTATTTTATGAAGTTTTACAAAATAGACTTCACCCAAGTATTTGCATTATACAGTAATATAGATATAGATTATCAATTCCAACTATAGGTATTTTATAATAAATAATAATTGCAATAAATTTATGATCTTAATTTGAGTGCAAGAGATAAATTAATATTTTCACTAAATTTACAAAATAATACTTTTTATTAAGTTCCTATCAGGGCTCAACTATTACGTAAAATAATAATTCACCCTTTTTTAGATACTATGGTGCCTATCAAAGCATGAATATAATATTATTTTTGTTGAAATTTATATTCGATCGACTAGATCATATTTCCGACTTTTAATTTGTAACACACTAAAAAGTTTAGTTGTGATTTTCTCGTACTGTAAGAGGTAATCATTAAGCGTCATTATTGCCTCGGTTGCTTATGTATGAGAAATATGCTCCTTAAAATAACTATCATCCTAGTCAAAATCTCTGAACTTGTATCTTTTTCACTCAAATAGTTCAAGAGGAAGTCAGCATCTTTTTTATTTCGAGAGGAAGCCCTTAGAATGGAGAACTATAACAAAGAATCTAGCTTTTGCAATGAAATTAATAAACGGAGAAGAATGAGAGATAATATCTATAAATTGTAATTACATATTTTTGAAAAGCCAATGAATATTTTTTAACATTATTAAAGTCTTTAAACAATATAGATTTAGTGAAGACCAATAAAATAATTTTAAAAATACAGATATTTATTAATTAATTAATACATTTGGTCACTCCCAATCTTACCAATTTATATAGAAGTACATTAAAAACACCTTAGTTTAGAAAAATTACACCCAAGTCACCATTTTTAAACTAAATACAAAAACAACACCCTCCCCTAATTTTTATCCAAAATACCCTTACTTTTTAGATGAAATGATTCCACATGTGGGTCTAGAATTGGGTCTAGGTTGAAGAATAAAGGGTCTAGACAGTAAATTGGAGGAGGGTGTTGGCTTTGTATTTAATTTAAAAATGGTGACTTGGGTGCAATTTATCCAAACTAAGATATTTTTCATGTACTTTTCCCAATTTTTACTGTATTGGTTTTTCTTTTGAAGTTTTAATTATTTTAGCATTTTAATTTAAAATTAATTAGTAGAAAATCCAACTCAAAGTATTGTAGAAATGATTGCAACCAGAGTCGACCATCCTGGTTATATACTGTACACATGTAATTTTGCTTAGTCAAGTCCCACTAATTATTAGATTTTCTCTTGTAGGTTGCCTCTTACATTATTTACTAGTACTGGCAGTGTAAAAACCGAATTTCTTCTTCTGTCTTTTCTTTTTTGATGTCCTTTCTTCAAGTAAATAAGGACTAGCTATAACTTTGTGTCGGAGCACGGGGCCATACCGCATTTTTCTCTTCACATGCGTTATGTGCGTGTAATTCGTAAAATAGTTGTATATCCTCCCTTCGTGCGTATAGTTTAAATATCCAAACGCACAAAGCGCGTGTGGGAATACGTGAAAGAAAATAAGAAAATAAGGTTATTTTAGTCATTTATATAATAAGGGCAAACTTGTCTAAAAGAGAATTAAAGGGTAGAAGGGCAAACTTGTCATTTATCTAAGGATAAACGTGTCCTTTATCCAAGGACAAAAGTGTCTTTTACCCAAGATGCCAAAAAAATACCGTCCTGTTTTAATATATAGATATCAATAGTATATAATATTTTCTCAAATCTTGTGGTATAAAATTTGACCATAAGACTTGATGCACTTTTCACCTTAGCAACCAAAAGTGTGGTGAAGTGGTGATGCTCCTGTTATGAAATTTTGTGTTTCTGTTTCGAACAATACTTTGACGTTTCCGCTTCGAAAACATTCTGCAATTTGAGACATTTTTAATTGTTTGTTATGATTCTCGTTCTTATTTCCACTCTCCGCATTTAAGGGCAACATGGGATAACATGATTCAAGGATAAATGTGTCTTTTCTAAAACTAATTAAAACTTTTTGTTTTATAATACACATCATGTGCACTATACTTGTTCTTAGTCCCCTAATAATTCTAAAAAGAATTGAAATTTTGGTACCTTTTAAGTATGTAGTACTAGTGATGAATTGATGAATTTAATAAGACTCTCCTCTTATTTTAATCTAATAGTTTGTTTGGACGGAGGATTTTAGGTAGAAATTTTGTGGAGATCAAAAATTTGATAGAAAACTATTAAGAAATCATGTTGTAAATCTAACTAGTTTTCCAACAAATCTATGTCTCCACAAAAACCTTTCCTAAAATCCTCCATCCAAGATTCACCACTAGAGGTTTGATTGAGAGTGATGATATTGACGCATCATGAGAGGCCATCAAGATCCGACGAGGAAGACAATCTCAATTGAGAAAAATACATTTGATCTATCTAAGGAATCGCTTGGAAGGAAGGAGGTGGTTAAGATTTCTGAAAGGGGGTTTGGCTACCAGCGTTGGATTTTGTTGGAAAATAGTTCAGCATAATGGCTCCTATATATACTTAAAGAATTAACAGGGGATAAAAACAGTCGAAGAAGTAGATGGAGAGACAGAGTTAGAGACATTTCTTTCTTGGCTGAACTAAAATCAAACGATAGAGGATCGTTTTTTATGATATCCAGGTTCGGAGGTGGTCGTAACGCAAAGTCTAACCTTATCTGTGTCCCATCAGATGTTAATGGTAGCGGGTGGTGGGGTTTTGGTCAAACCCTCGAGAAGTTTGCGAACACTCAGAAGGTAACAGAAAACCCACCAGTCAAAAGCAATTTTCCGGCACTACCGAAAAGCAAGTTTGACAATATTAAAAGGAGTGCTGAAAACCTTAGAGGAAAGAACAGAGGACATGCTATGAAAAAAAACCAGAAATGTGGGATGTCCAGAACAGGGGAATTATAGTCTCGTTAACATCGGATTTACCAGGATGGATTAAGGTGGGGGAGATGATTAAAAAAATATTAAGTTGGCGTAGGGGATTGTACATACGAGCTATGACTCCACGGAAAGCTTTTTTTCATGGTGGAGTCGGAGAAAGAGTGGAAACAAATCCCTAATGAAATTTTCTGGACATCCAAAAAATGAACAGATCACTCTCTCAAGATGGACACGAGAGGAAGACCTGATCCCGTTTGATCTTTATGGTGCAGATGAAATCTAGGTGCGAATTCGTGGATTGCCATTAGATCTTTGGTCAATCGATACTTTCAAGAAGATAGTTGAAAAATTGGAAGGTTTCATTGATGTCGATATGAGCACCTTGAAGAAATACTGCCTAAAGTACGCATCCATGCTAGTTAAAGGTCCGATCAGGATGATTCTGGCGTGGTTAGAACTGGATATAACCGATGGTAAAATATGTCTAGCCGTGGAGTGTAATTTAGATGCTATTGGCGGTTTTTCGGCGAGGGTAAAAGTGGATGCAAATTCGAGCGCAAATTCAAATTCGAATTCAAATTTGAATTTAAATTTGAAATCCCATTCGAACAAAGAGGTTCAGATGATTGAAGGTACGATTGATTCTCAACAAATAAGGGAGCAAGAAGAAGGAAGTGGGCCCAAGGAAACTCAGAGGCTTAGAAAAGAGAAAGTAGGTATAATTTTAAAAAAAGCAGACAATCCACCTTAACTAAGGCGAAAAGATATCATCGAACTGGACGGTTTAGATTCAAGAAGATGGAATATGAATAGGAACCGAAATCATACGGTGCTCAAAGATTCTTTTAAAGTTAGATCTTTAAGATTTAACAAAAAGAAATGGATCTATAAGCCAAAGGCCCATGAAGATATAGGCCCAAGTGGAGCGAAAAACAGTTTGGGCCAGGAGGTGAGTCCAGAATTTCAAGAAATGAACCCAGTACATGTTGATGAAATGGATATTGAACAAGTCATACCCCTTAATAACATACAGAACTGTAATTTGGGGGAGGATCTGAGATGTGAAGAGGAAGGAAAAGTTGTTAGGGTTTCATAAACACAACATATGGAAGAAGCAGACAACTCACAAGTCATGATCCTAAACTCGTCGGTTTCAATAGAGAATCAGGAAAGACATGAAGTATTGAATGAGCCTAATTATTGTACGCTTGTCTCTTTGATCAATGATGAAGAGACAACAGAACCATTCATCACTTACTCAAAAGGTCTGCTGCAGGTAAAAGTGGGGAACTTAGTAAGAATCAAGGAAGAAGGTCGAGAAATACTACTTAATTTGGTGGAGCTACTTACAGAACTAAGTTATAAGATTGGTCTTTTAAGTAGAAGACGAGGCAACTTAATCGAAGCTGGAATTAAGGAAATGAAAGAATTATTAGCAAAAATTGCAGTTCGCCACAGGAGACATTTCTTGGAGAATGAAACTGGAAGATTAGTTGAGGATCTATCGGAGGAGGTGGAGGAGAAGGAAGACTCCGATGTAAATGGATCTTAGATGCTTAAGCTGGAATATTCGAGGGTTGAATTTACTAGATAAGATTACGACTGTCAAAAATATTATTAAGGAGGAAAGGATATTGATATGTACAATCCAAGAGTCGAAGATGATGAAAATATCAGATTATTTTATTAGGAAGATATGGAGTAATGACCAATTTGGGTAGAGATATATACCCTCTCGAGGAAGATCAGGTGGTCTCATTCTTATTTGGGATGAAGCAAAGGTGGTCTTACTAAATGAATTAATTGGTAGTCACTCAATTTCAGTGCATTTTGCAAATGTACAAGATAAATATCAATGGGTGTTCACTGCGGTATATGCTCCTACAAAATATGGGAAAAAAGAAGGTTTCTAGGCAGAACTTGATTCAATAAGATCTTGGTCACAATATGGATGGGTGGTTGCAGGAGATTTTAATCCTACAAGATAATGAACGAAATAAACGGGGATGATCAAGAAGAAACAAGAGATAGTTCAGAGTTTGTGAGCAGAAACCTACTTATGGATCTCCCATTGTCAGGTGGAAAATTTACGTGGTCTGACAAAAAAAGAAGACCCCTTGCTTGAAAGATTAGATAGGTTCTTACTATCAAATGATTGGGAGGAGAAATTTCCTAAGGTGGAGGAATTGGTATGATCGAATCCAATCTCGGAACATCGACCCATCATATTGGATGTAAACAACATCAAAAGAGGTAACTCTCCATTTCGTTTTAAGAATTATTGGTTACATGATCCTGTTTTTCTAGATTATTTAAAAATATGGTGGAATAATCTAACTTTTGTGGGTAGTCCAAGCTTTATTCTAGCAAAAAGTTACAGGGATTGAAATTCTTTTTAAAGAGCTGGAGTAAAGACAGATATGGTATATCACAACAAAGAATGAAGGAATTGAAATTAATTATTAGTGAATTAGATGCGAAGGAAGAAATTGGACTTTTATTTCCACAAGACTTCAACTCTAGAATTGTTGCTAGCTCAGATCTTAGCAAATTACAGCTGCAAGAGGAGAGAAAGTGGATGCAATGGGCAAAAGTTAAAGGCTTTAAAGAAGGCGATAATGACACAGCATATTTCCATCGCATTGCAAACTCGAGAAGAAGGATCAACACCATTTCTCAGCTGTTGATTGATGGACATGAAATTTCTGGTCAGTAAGCTATCTCCAATTGCTTTAAGAATTACTTTGTGGAAACTTTTAAAGAATCCTCTTATTGGAGGCCTAACTTGGAAGGTGTAGATTTTTTTGTTAAGGATACTATTGTACTTACTCCTTGTAACAGGGGTATTCTTGTCTTTTCTTTTAGTCTTGTATATCAACACTTTGTATTGTGTTATTTCATTTATCAATCAATCGACAGATTTTCTCTTCTTCACATTTTTGATGATATCAGATGAGGATTGCAGGAACCTGGAAAGTAAGATAACAGAGCAAGAGTTACTTGAAGCCATTCAGCATCTTGGTAGTAATAAATCACAGGGTCCAGATGCCTTTACAACTGAATTTTTCAAATGTAGCTGCCCAATAATCAAAGGAGATATCATGGAAGTAATAGCTGAATTTTACAATTATGACAACCTTGACTAGAGGCTAAATTTGTCATTCATCTCCTTAATCCCAAAGAAAGAGGAAGCTGCTTCCCCAAAAGATTATAGACCGATAAGCCTAGTCGGGGGTTTCTACAAAATATTATCAAAGATATTAGCGGAAAGAATTAAGAAGGTGATGCCAAAACTAATTTCACAGTTTCAGGGAGCATTTGTAAAAGGCAGGCAAATCTTAGATGGAGTATTGATTGCAAATGAGGTAATTAATTCCAGATTGAAAGCTAAAGTTCATGGCATCTTGTGCAAAGTAGATATGACCAAAGCATATGATTATATAAGCTGGACAACAATAGAGAATATCTTACGGAAATGTGGTTTTGGTCATAAATGGAGGAATTGGTTGGAATGGTGTATTGAATCAGTTCAGCACTCGGTACTGGTGAATGGGGAGGCAACTGAAAAGTTTAAAGCATCAAGAGGAATTCGCCAAGGTGATCCATTATCACCATTTATATTTCTTCTAGTTGCTGAATTACTTTCAAAATTTTTACTGAAGGCAAAGGAAATGAATCTAATCTCAGGTTTTAGTATACCAAGCTTGAATATGTGTACAACACATTTACAGATTGCGGATGATATACTAATATTCTTAGATGCCAATGAGGATGAGGTGATCAACTTGAGGATTGTTGACATTTTTTAAGCAGCATCGGGTCTTTCAGTTAATTTTGAAAAAACAACTCTAATTGGAGTTGATCTAGAAGAAAGCCTAGAGAGTTATGCTGCATTTCTGGGGTGCAAATCTGAAAGCTTGCCGATAAAGTATTTGGGTCTACCATTGGGAGCAAAACCAAGAGCTACATCAGTTTGGGATGAAGTGTTACAGAGGATGGAGAACAGATTGGCAATGTGAAAACGAAAGTGTCTGTCAAAAGGGGGATGATTAACTCTCATCAAAAGTTCGTTAGCCAGCCTGCCTATATATTTTATGTCTCTATTTCCCATTCCAGGTGCAATTGAAAAGAAATTAAATAGGTTGATGCGGAGATTCTTATGGGGAGAATGCAGTGTGAAGAAAAAAATTATCTTTGATAGTCTTGTGTAATTTTCTCTAATCAATAAAGTTTAGCCTTTCCTTTCAAAAAAAAGAAAAAAAATCCTCCATCCAAATAGACTGTAAGTTTTTTTGTTTGTTGAGAAAGTAAATATTGAAAATGTATATTAATGGCGCGGCATTTTTTCTAGTAATTAATGTTTACTATCAAAAAATTAGGTTAAATTAGGTAAGTGTGAAAGTTCTGTTGGTGTAGTGTGTTAGGGATAGCTGAGCAGATCTTTGCTTGCATTCCTACTTAAGAATTAAGATAGGAAAAAAGGGTGACACTTCTAAGTAATTGGTCAATCAACACCTTGATAATGATGTCAATGGATACACAAAATGGGAACCGATCCATTATCCTGCATTTGGTTCTACTTTTTTAAGTAATGAAATTGGAACCGTTAGGAACTTGAACTGTTTACAAGAAAATAGTTTATGGGAACTATGGAACTAAAATAGGATAATTAATCAGAATCGATCTCGTAATTTTATAGTTTATTTCCCTTTCAAAAAAAATAAAAATTGGATAGAATTTTAGAGATAGATTTCATGGGGATAGGGATGTGTTGGGAACTGGTCTCCAATTATGTTTATAAATTTAATTAATTTCTCAATAAATTTCATGTTCCCACAAAATCTCACTTAAAAATTTTACATCCAAACATATTACATTTTTTGTTAATCTAGTGGAAAACAAAAATGATTATACCCCGATCTGATTTGAACCAGAATCAATTAAACCAATTTTAATTCCACATATTTGAGTACCAGAATTATAATTGGTAGGAACCAAAACCCCTGATTTCAACTCCTAATAACTAAACTAGGTAAAATTTAAAATTAACTTTAACACTTATTTTCAAATTCTCAGTAATTTTTTTGGATTATATAATTTATTACTATTTTTAATATAGGATTTCACACAAAATAAGTAATTTTTACCACTATTTCAAGTCCCAAACCCTCCACGTGCAGGCTTTTAAGACCAAAAAAAAAAAATTAACGATATACACCAAACAGGATGATCATAACCCTGCACTCACTTATTTTTTTGTTTTGTTTTTCACATCATTATTTAATAAATAAACAGTGTGAAGATTCTACGATTAAGCACTGGCTAAAAAAAACAAAAAACAATATATATATATATATATTCGTACGTCTTCTTGGCCAAAGAGTTTGCCTAAAAAAGTCAAATATAAGAATTGAAAGCTTAATTAAGCAGCCAAAAATAATAATTTCGTGTACGTACCAAAGATTCCTTAGGCTGCTGCTGCGCCCATGGTTTTACCAATTACTATGAACATTTGTATAAATAATTAAAGTTTTAATCTTGAATTTAGTGTCCGATCTTTAAATTGTTGATCATCAATGCAAATGTTCGCATTGGCCCATTAAAAAAAACAAAAATATTTGCAATATGGCAGTGAATAATTGCAGGAATAGAAATGATGTAATAATTTGTATAAAGTCTTGAAAATACTTGCATTTTAATTTAAGAAAATATTATTTTTAAATTTAAAAAGAATTCTCAATTGCAATGCAACCAAAAATAGTAATTAATCTAGATATTTATGAATTTTCTATTTTTCTTTTTCTAATTTTATTTTTCAATTTAGATTTATGGCATCAAGATTCTAAACTTTAAAGTTTAAGGAAAGAATCTAAAATAACAATGTAATACAGTCAAGTCCAAAGAATCGTATAGCTATCCAATTCTCCTTAGGTTTGATTTGTGAATATAATCATCAATCATGTTTGATTTGTGAAATTTGTTCGCCCAAATAATTGGCATTTTAGTTCTCTTAAAATCAACTTTTGGATCCACCTAGCAGCGGATCTAAGGTATAGAGAGTTGACCACCCTATTTTTTTTAAAGAGAAGGGATAATTTATGATGATGATCCTCACCTCAGAATTGAGTATATTATCATGTTCGTAAATTAGTATAGTATAGAATTTTTAACCCCCTCAAATTAGTCCTTAAAAAATAGATATATTTTAAGCATCTTTCTTCGACTATTGAGTTTTGAATGATTTTCGATGGGGTTAAAAGTTTTAGAATTGGCTACTAGAGATATATGACGATCTACAAGATGAGATAAACATACTCACCGAAAGATCAGTTTTTGGATCATCTCCATGCGGGCACTATTTTTCTCCGAAAAAAGAAAAATAGTAAGTGCAATATATAAAGCTTGGTGCGATTTTCATCATTTTTAAAATATTTAATAAAATAACGCTTTTAGCATCAAAATTGATGTACCAACAGATATTAAAAAGTTTGTTTGTTGTTAAATGTTGATTTTTGAGAACATTGATAGAAAAAAATTCAAACAAAAATACAAGAGAAGTAGATAACAGTGGAGTAGTGGAGAGCTGGAAGTGCGAAATCAATATGTTCCATCTCTCTCTCTCTCAATTGACCTAATCAACTCTAACGCAGTCAACACTGATTTGATCAATATTGACTCACTCACCATCTACAAAATTCATGGATCCACGACTAGAAGCAGTTACAAGTCATTCGACAAAAATAATGTATGAACAACTATGTGTAAAGATACTACCTCACATTTAATGGCCGAGGACATAAATACGTCACTATTATTTATTATTTATTTGAAAGACGTTTTAAATTATTTGAAATTAAGAAGTGTTAAATAATATTCAGTCGATTTCTTTATATAATAGAAAAATGCATTGAATTAATTAATTATTCAATTACGTGGAATACAAGATCTCGGACTCAATTTTATTTTAATTTTATTTTCTTGCAAATTGCAATTGATTATTAGAGAAAAAGACAATATTGTCGGTTTAAGGAATCTAATTTTAATTCCATTAATTATTTATTATGGTTATACAATACAAGCGTTGTGTATGTGCGTTGCACGTGTTCTTTACACTGTGTTTATTCTTTACGCTGGTTTTGTGATAAACTATTAATGCAATTAATTACAAAAAATAATTTCAAAAAAAACACAAAAAAATAAAAATATCAAACGTGAAAATTGAGTAGGTAGTTACGGAGAGATTTTAGGGATACTTCAAGTAGAGAGAAAGTGAGAGAAAATCATAGAAGAGATTTAATTTTCTTTCTAAAAGTGAAACAGTTATGTTTTGGTGAGAATAAAATTATTAATTTATCCTTTTTTTTAGAGGCAAAGATGACCATTATATCCTTTCAAAGTGAAGTTAAACTTTAACAAAAAAAAATTTCTTCAAGGACACCAAAAGTAAAAAACCTCAAAAACTCCATTCTCTTAACTAATAGTATAGATATTATTAATTTATTACAAATAACTTGAAATGATATTTTAATCAGATAAAAAAAATATAACGATATACGTAAGTCTGTTGGCGCCTTGGAGTATTTTTATTTTGTTTGATTTCTATATTTGGATCTGTTGGCGGAAGATCAAGCAAAGTCATCCTTATAATTACGATATCCTATCATTTTTATAGTTCTCGGTGTGTGGTGGTTTATGAACGACAAATAGATGGGTTAAATACATTACAATGGTAAGAGTAATGCTACTCATCACACAATATTCATCCCCTATGCTTTTTTATAGGTTGTGGCAGCTTAAGGTTTGGCACATTCCATTCAAAGTCTTAATTTTTCTCAATTCCTTCGTTAGAATCTCGCACTCTCGATCTGAACCACGGTTTGCTACTCTTGCTTTGAACCACGTTCTGCCACTCTTGTTCCGAAAGTATTATTGAACTTCAACTAATTTTTAATTTGTCGCTTCGGCACTCCCACTCCTGCTATCATTTACTTGGCTGCTCTACGCTCTCGTTACTAAGG
Organism: Macleaya cordata; assembly: GCA_002174775.1. Lineage (NCBI taxonomy): Eukaryota > Viridiplantae > Streptophyta > Magnoliopsida > Ranunculales > Papaveraceae > Macleaya > Macleaya cordata. Next base: position 12,713 of record MVGT01003944.1, read on the forward strand.
GCGAGAAAACCTCATCTAAAAGAATAATATGTAGGCACTACTAGATCAAGCTTTGCATCTGTTGGTGATGTATTTTCTTGCACCAGTTGATAGTGTCCTCTGATGCGTCTGCCCATTTGTGGCAACTTGTTGATAACGATGTATAAAGCGGTTTATATGTGTTTCTCACATGTCAATTACAATATTGTACCTACACTTTGCTGTAACTCGGACATTATTCGATCTCCTCCTATCAAAAAACAAAAAAAGTTCTAATGATTTTGTTAAATTGAGTGGCATCGCTCCATGAAAAGCAAAAGCAAAAGCAAAAGATAAAGAGAATGGATCGGTTTACAGCCTTATATGTACATGTTATATGTACAGGCTCATCTGGGGCCCACATGAGGTTGATCTAAGGGCTGAGTTTTTATAAGGATGTTCTTCCCACCACATAGATCATCTTCACAAAAAATCAGTTCATTCTAAAACTTTTAGCCGCATCAACAATTGATCGAAAGTTGATTAAAAATTAACGGTGAAAAATGAACGATGAAAAAAAGAGTCAATTTTTTATGGGGTTAGAAGTTTTAGAATGAACTTATTTTTGGAGAAGATGATCCACATGATAAAGATAACATTCTCACAAAAAATCAGACCCTAGATCAGCCTCATGTGAGCTCCACAAGAGCCTGTACACGTAACCTGTACGTATAAGGCTGTAAGCCGATCCGGACTCAAAGATAAAACGGTTAAAAGTTTACTTTACACGAGGCATCTAACTTGTGGGTGTTGTGTTGTGAATTATGCGGACAGAATTTTGATTTTGTTAGACAAGAAGAGTACCCTATGTGATTATTGAGATTTAAGATCAATTAAACTATGGACCAAGCACAACAAAGAATTATGAGATTGACCGTGCAGCTTGAATGACAAAGGTTAATGTTTCAACCTAATTAATCAAATGCAAAACAAAAGCATCGAAATGTTGTTTTGAATTCTAAAAAAATTTGAAGCGGAATTACAGGAACATAGAGCAAAAGCGGAAATTTCATCGATTCTCATTAACAAAATTTTACAAAACGGGATGAACATAATATCATTATTTGAAGAGTCAGGATATATGTATAGGCTTAAATGTACAGGTTAGATGTACAGCCTCTTGTGGGGCCCACATGAGGTTGATCTAAGGGCCGATATTTTGTGAAAATGTTCTCCTCATCATGTAGATCATCTTCACCAAAAATCAGCTCATTCTAAAACTTTTAGCCCCACCANAGAAAAAGAGACAACTTTTAATGGGGCTAGAAGTTTTAGAATTTACTGATTTTTGGTGAAGATGATCTACATGATGAGGAGAACATTTTCACAAAATCTCGGCCCTTAGATCAACCTCATGTGGGCCCCACAAGAGGCTGTACATCTAACCTGTACATTTAAGCCTGTACATATATCCTGACTCTTCAAATAATGATATTATGTTCATCCCGTTTTGTAAAATTGGTAGGGTCCATACATGTGATTCCATTTTGGAATAATTGTGGATAAGTTGTCTGATGTTAAAGAGATAGAGGGGATATAAAATAGAGAATCAGGGGATGGGGATAGGAATGGTGAAAGTGACCTCCACCCACGACCCATGGTATTGGAAGAGTAAAGTCACACCCACCCATGGTATGGGAGCAACCTTAGCGACAGGATTCTTGTGTTCTTTCACTTTCGCACTCCTCCAACCCTCAAATAATATATCTTAATACTACTGGGGCACCAAAGTCTCTTTGTACCTATCACTATATATATTAATTAAGATAACAACTGCCATACAAATATACATGATAAGCCCTTTCCTTATTTTATAATTTGATAAGAATAAAGTTAGAAGCTAATTATAAAGACCTCAAAAATTGCTGACTTACTGAAATATCTTATAATTTTCAAGAAAAATGACTCTAATAAGTGAATGAATACTTCTGCATTTTTTTAAAAAAAAATTCTTTCCTTTTTAAAGGGTTTTTTTAATTAATTAATATCTTATCTGCATCTAATAATTATTTTTTTATGAACTATTGTTCAATTACAAGTATAAATATGGTTGTAGAAAAAAAAACTGTCAACTTACAAGTAATAGAGAATTAACAATCAACTATAAAAACACAAAATTGCACCCTAAGCTTATGTCAGATTCTGTGCCTTGTGTGAGCAGCGACCTTTAATGTGGATCCGTCGAGAGTAGATTCTGTATCCCTATTTACATGTGCACTCCATGTATCCACATATATTTGGTCTTATGGGGCCCTCATAGAAGCGAATCAACGGCTGAAATTTTTGCAATATTATTTTCTTTGCCATATAAATCATTCTCACAAAAATTAATTTATTCTAAAATATCTAATGCTATCAAAAGTTGATTGAAAAATAAATCATTCATTATCATCGTTTTTTTTTCGATCAACATCTGATGGGGTTAAAAGTTTTAAAAATAATTAATTTTTTTTGCAATAATGATCTATATAGCAAGAAAAATAATCTGACAAAACAATAAATTGTTGATTTGAATCAAATCAACAGCAGCACATAAATGGCACATGCAAATAAAAGCAGAGGATCCTTTAGATAGAATGTAGCATGCCACACAATTTTTTTTTTCTTTCTAAGAAAGAAAAATAAAGTATACTTCCAACTAATTTTTATATAAAGGTGCAGGAGAAGGTGGGAGCGAAACATTACGTTATTTGCGTATGAACGATGTATTTCTTGACCTTCTTTAATATATTTAGGTTGGGGTCTCTTAGGGCAAGTGTTATGGACACCTTAAACATGCAAAAAAAGCATTTTTTGAGGATAGATCAAGAACTATGGGCACCCCAAACATCCAAACCCCTCCCCACGGTCCTAGATCTGGGGAGGGAGTAAGGGGTTTGAAGGCACAGATTGTGCCGCACGGCACAATCTGTGCCTAATTTTCATAGCCCCACAATAGGTTAGAAAAGAAGAGGGAGAAAAGAAGAGGGAGAAAAGAAGAGGGATGTTATGGTGCGCCTGTGCCATACGGCACAAAGTGTGCCGCACGGCATAGTGGTACCATGGCACTTGCTTTTCCCCCTCTCCCTCAAACTCCTACCCTAAACCCCTAATTTAAAGGTTCCCATGGCACTTGCCCTTAACCCCTGCTTACCCTAAAAAAAAGGGTTAGGTTGTATGATGATATATAGAACCCTAAAAGGTAAATGTAAATAGAAGTGTAAAGGGGATACTTAGAAAGAAAAGAGAGAGAGAGAGAGAGAGAGAGAGAGAGTGCATCTTTATGTCTCACGTCACAAATTCACAACCACTGCCACCAACGATTTGGACTTCCCTTCTTTAATGAATTCTTTTGTTATATAAAGCAGAGTGAGAGAGAGAGAGAGGGAGAGAGAGAGAGAGAGTGCATCTCCTCATCAAGCTCTCTGACTCTTTCTCCCTCACTTTTAAAAGATGCTAGACGGTAAACTCCAAATACAATAAGTTATAGACCTTATTCTTGGAATATGATAAGGTTTGGTCTGGCCCACTTATGATGTATGCATGTAGCACTATAGAGCGTGGTTATATAGTCCTCCTTATATAACCCAATAATAACCTTTCTACCTTATAGGACCCACATAAAAGGCATCTAGGGGCTGATTTTTAGAGAGGATGATGTATATGGTGAGGAGAACATACTCACCTGAAATCAGCCCGATCTAAAACTTCTAACATCATAAATCAGCCCCGTGTAAATCAATGGTCAAGATAAAAGTTAAAAACTTACCAATTTTTTAAGAGTTAATTTGAGGGGGTATAGTTTTAGAACGAACTGATTTTTTAATATGATATTATACATAGTGAGTAGAACATCTTCTCCAAAAAATAGCTCCTCGATACATTATATGTAGACCCCACATGCAGAGGGTTATATAAGAGAGTCTATATATATATGCATCTCCATCTCCATCTCTCTATCAATGGTGTCATCGGAGAATATTTCAAAAGGATGATGCACTTGATGCACTCGATAACGATGCTTTATGAGCACCAGTGTTTATTACCGTCGGATTTTTAAGCTGGATATACATCTTATGGCCATCAATGCAAATGCTGACATTTTTTTTTGTATCAGCACTTAGCTGGGGCATATAAGGGATCTTTAAAAAACTCTTTAGGAACGCATACTAACATTTGTGAGGGAACCAATGATGTCGACTTGCTTTAATTGGGCATCGCAGTTTGTTTTTATGGCCTGCTTGATATGTAGGGAAAATTTGCAGAATGCAAATTATTATAGCTGTAGTAGTGGTAATTTGCATGGACAAACAAGGCTATAGGTATTCTAATTAGTAGATGAATACTAAACTAAGCAGCTGTTTTATCAATTTGACCAGGAATAACTGCAGATGCGAATTTTTCCTGCATACCAAGCAGAGTCTATCTCTTTATTTGGTGAGGAAAGTATTGGTTTTTAAGTTATTAAGTTAATGGCATGTCAATGTCTGTTTGTGATAAAAAAAAAAAAGACTCAAATAATCCACCAACTAATCAGACTTGTATAACCTAGACCTCCACTTTGGTACATAGATCTTGTAACAAAGGATTATTTTCACAATGCCATATGCCATATCCAATAGTTAGAAATCAAGTTATATTTGAATGACAGAAATAGAATCATATTCTTAATAGAATGTGATTTCATTTCAATGTTTGATTCGTTTGTTAAATTTAGAATCCCATTTTCGAATAATCTATTCTCTAAAAATGAGAAAAGCAAATTCAAGAGATTTTTAGGAAAAAAAATTAAAAAAAAAAAAGGAAAGAAAAGAAAAAGCAAGTTCTAGGAGAGAGTGGATTTGCAATTCTTAGTTCTCTAAAAATCACATTTTCAGGAATGCGATTTCATCATGATCATCCCAACATACCTTCACTACTTCAATGATGAAGCTGGATTTTGTTGTGTAGGCCCAAACAATATGATTGTGGATTTACAGTTTGAAATTTCATTTTGTACCTCAAGTTTGCAATGCATAATTTTTTTGGTCTCAACTCGCTACCACGTCGACCTTGAAATCGTTCTTACTGTGTTCAATTCGGTCTCCATCCGCCCAAACTCGGTCGGACTCAGTTTGCTCAATGTTTGTCATTTACCTCATCCTTAGATCAATTTGACCTGATATAATTTTTTTTAATATTAATCTATTTTTAGTGGATACGAAACATCATAACGAGATTCTAAAGTTGGGATTCTTCGGCCCCATTAAGATACTACTGAGAATCTGATTTCTCTCCTCTTTTCTATTTCACAACTTATTAGTAGTGGTCTGTGAGAGCATCCTCTCCCCCATTCGTATGGGTTGTGACCATTAAAGTGGATCTATCAATTGTCGATTTCATACATTCAATAATGCAAAATGGCTTGTTGTATGTGCTGAGCCAGCCAACAATATAATTATAAAGTGATTTATTAATTTTATACAATTATTATTTTATAAAATTTATATTGTCGTTTGAAATAATCCACGAATTATACGTGCCAAAGTTATGTTGATATAGTAGTTTGCTCTTATACAGCTTCAATTCAGTGTATAGAACATTTATTCGTGCCCATATTTTTAAACTGAGAAGTTTTCTATATTCTCTATTTTTCCTATTTTAACATCTCACTTTGTTGTGTACATTTATAGTTGTGGTCATGTTGTATTGTCATGTAAGTTTACCTCATATAATTGACGTTTTCTTTATTTGTTGGTGGCGACTTCTCTGCGTTGTGTCTAACACTTCTCTCTTCATATATTTGTGGCGCTTTCTCTAGGCTTCTCACATACTCGTTATTAACGTGTTGTTTCTATCCTCATTTATAAAATAAAAGACTTTGATTAAAATTTGGGTCAAATTTTAGAACAATGTGAATTTTCTTTAAGATGATGTACATGACAATACCATTATGTGGGCCCGCAGGCTGGTGAAAAGGAGTCCAGCCGTCCAGGTCCTCTGTCCCCCTTTCCCTTTTCTTCTCCTTGTCCCCATGTTGACTTTGCCTTGTGAGGCCCAACGGAGACAATCTAATGGTTAATTTTTTGCGAGGATCTTATTGTTATCATTTAAACCATTTTAACAAAAAATCAGACCATTCTAAAACTTCTATCCCAATTAAATATTGATTAGAAAATCAACGGTTACAAAATTAAATTATTCTTATATCTAATAATGGAGGTTTTGTAATCAACTTTTGATAGGTGTAGAAGTTTTGGAATGAGTTGATTTTTTGTGAGAATGATACATACGTATGGTGAGGAGAACATCCTACTAAAAATCAGCCGTTGGATCTTCTCCATCGGGTCTGGAAAAATCAGCATGTGGACATGGAAAAGAAGAGGATCTGGACTCGGTGTAAAGGGGGTGTAAACACTTAAAGTGGGTGTTAAAAGACCCGCAGTTCAATTTGCAGCCGGTACTCTCTCATGTATGAAACTTCGTTTTTGTTTCTTTCTTTACCGCCTTGTTCACTCTCCGCAGAGCGGCAGTTCGTCATCAGTAGGTACTTTATTTTATTCTTCTGTTATTCATCTTGTCCTTCAAGTACATTTTCATGCAATGCAATTGTAGGGTTGTTCAGTTTTCTCCAGTAAATTATCAACCATGATTAGGGCTTTTCATTTCCTAAGTCAAATAAATCAAACATTAAATGGGGGTTATTGTGTGTAGGATTTTAGGGATTAAATCTGATTTTCTCTAATGTTTAGTCTATTGAGTGGGTCTGAAAAAATGGGTTTGTTACATGCAATGAATTTGTGAATTCTTCTTCTTCCTCTGCAATTCTCTCTCACTTTATCTGGGTTTTAGGGTTTTAGTTTTTTTTTTTGGGTGAATTTGTGAATTATTGATCAGAGATTCCTTTTCTCATAGGGTTTCAAATCTGTGAATGGTTGAGTAGAGAGGTATCTGTATTTGATTGGAGTGATTATATCTGGATTTAATTTTCTTACTTGTTTTTTAATTCATGGTACATTTATTTTTAGAAATGAGCTTTTAGATAAATTGCAAGAGTTGTTGTTCCTTTTCCTCTGATTGTTTTTACCCTGCCCTTACTTTGATTTTTTGGGTTCTATATGTTCTTTTCTCTCGGCTGTTAGTAATTTATGGAAGTCTTAGGTTACCATCATCTTTTGCAGTGTTTCAACTATTAAAAATTTGAAATTTTAAATGGTTGTGGAAGATTTTATTTTATGAGATCAATGAGGGAAACTTCAAGGACCATTATTAGCATAAGAAATAAGCTAATGCATGCTAATGATAATCTTCTAATCCTTAATACCATATCTAGTCCCTCAAAGAGAATTAATGGATAGAACACAGTGTACCGTGTGATGAGATGCATTCATGGTATAGATTCATAACTGTGATCCATCATCTGTTACCAACTTCTGGCACGTATAACTTATGATCTGGGATATCTGTTACATAATTTGTAGATATGGTTGATCTGAGCATCTACCAGGCTCTGGTTGGTCCAATCCTTTTGGAGCCCATCATGGCTCAGACCTAGCTCAGGTGAAAGGTGGCCTGAAGTCTGACTCTTTGTCATCTATTCATTCTATCATGGGAGCAGTACTTCTCAACTCTTGGAAGTGGTGGTTATAACCTCAACGATGGGTCCCCTTTGTGTTAATCTTAGGTGAAATTACCAAGAGAGCCTTTTATAGTTTTAAGTCAAGTTGAAGCAATTGCTCAACTAGATGTCAGTACAATAACTGAATCTGAGGTTTCTTGTTGTTGCTTCTAATTGCGTAATGCATTTTAAACATCAAACATTGACCCAGAATAGGCGTTTATTTTTATAATGATCTTCAGATCTTATGATCCTTTGTCAGGAACACACAAATCGTGATCAATGTTGTGGCTTTATGATGAGTGGAAAGCTATTCTTAGGATCCAGAAATTCAGGAGAATTGTATCCTACACAGGATTTTACTGTTTTGTGTCCGTCTTGACCTATGCGTACACAAGCAATACGTGAGTCTTTTGATTACTTTGGTAACAAGGAGGCATTTTTTTGAGTTCTCCAATTTTTTATAGGTGTTCATTCTCCAGCTGTTCTCTCTTGCAGGACTAGGGCCGGAATCCCGAGAGTTGACCAGTTCTATGCAACCTATCCCGCTGGGACAGAACTACTAACCGACACCGCGAAGGTATCATTTTGTATTTTGCAATCTGCAGATTACATGTTTGTTTGATTTGCTTGTGTCTTGGAAAAGATAATAAATATATACTTATCGAGTTTTCCATTTGATGACAGTTATATAAAGCTGCGCTAGGAAATTGCTTTGAACTGGAAGAGTGGGGGCCCATAGAGTTCTCCATCATGGCTAAACACTTTGAACGCCAAGGAAAACCACCTTATGCATACCACTCTGTAAGTATGATGCTTATTTATAGGTAAAACTAGTTGTTTTCTTCAAAATTATTAAGCTATATGCTTTCAGCTCTTAGAACAAATCAAAGGCCGCTTAGAGTTAAGATAAACATCATAGCATTGTTGTTCTGAAGCTACTCCTGGAGGTAAAGTTGGAGATTGGATCTCTGTAGAGGTTTGTGAGATTGGGTTCTGATGGTTGATGTGTCATGTGTGTGATGCTCTAGCTAGGTGAGCATCTTGAGCTCCAATTCTGCATCTGATCTCTAGTGGATAATTCCATATAAGTGTAGATGCCATATCCAGACCCTATCAGTCCTGTATGCTTGCTGTACTTGGGCAGTATAGGAAATGATTAGGATATACATAGGGGTAAAAACAGTAAAATTGAAATTTAGATTGATGGTCAATGAGACCGATTCTATGGATGAAATTGAGTCACGAATTCCAAATAGTTTGGATAAAGCATGGTTTGTGATTAAATGAGGCGTCAAAGATTTTATGACAAGGGACATCTTCTTTCAGTGCGCTGAGAGGGGATCTGCGTTGTTTGGAAAAATTTGCATATCAGCATTTTTATCTCATAAAGTTCATAGGGGATCTCAATCAACATTTCAGTAATATTGCAAGTAAGACAGCTGATGAGAGGATGAAGACTATAATTTGCTAGTTCTTGCCTATCTGGGTGTTTTTGGTCGTGAAGAGTTGGCTGCATTAAGAGCAGCAAATTTTTGTTTCATTCATAAAATCATCGTCTTATCAGACTATTCGTTTTTTTCTTTTAAATGTTATGAAAAAATTGTGTACAAGCACAGAGTAGTTGGTTATTTTGCTAATTGTGTTTAATGGGGTTGCAGCAATACATGGCACACCTCCTTTCTCATGGACAGCTCGATGGAAGTGGCGCATAGATCGAGGCAACCGCTGAACTCCTCAGCAGAATTGATCAGCCAAGTGTTTTTGTTCGACTTAGCAGTGGTATGACCATGTGCAAGCAATTTCTTCTTTACGCCAGTTATATATACTCCTATTATGTGCAAGCAATTTCTTTACCTGATCGGTTAATCATATTCTGATCAGAACTGTGATAGTGGAAACTAGCTGTACAAAACACATACAAGAAGCATTAACATGTCAAGAATAAGAGAAGTTTTAATTTTTATTGAGTTTGCTTGGGGAAACAGCTTTGTGTTGGTTATTCATTGAGTCCAATTTTGCTACAAGAATTTTTGGTGCTTGGCTCCAAGAATGGAATCCTAGCCGCACGCATAAGCGCATTTAATGCATGCATGAAATGTGAAAGTAACGCTTACGTCTGTGGTTGTGATTTTTCATTGTTGTAGTAGGTAAGCACAAAAACTTCTTGTAGTAAAATTGCACCTGTAATTCATTACTATTGCAATGCAGCTCTCTTTTCAAAATTAGTTGATTTTGGAGCTTATTTCTTAGGTATTAGATTCTTTCATAGGAATTCTATATTGTTATTTAAGCAAATCAGTGACATCCTCTGTTTCTCCCTCTCACTTTCAAAAGATGCGAGAACGGTAAATTTCAAAAGCGATATTGTTGTAGACCATATTTATGGTATGTAATTTAGGTCTGGCCATGGCCCACTTAACCTGAAACAGGTGGATGGTTCATTGAACCCACCCCTCAACTGACCTACCTTATTATGATGTTATTTTACACCATGCATTTCCAGCTCCATCACAATCTATCTATCAGTGGTGGTGTCATCTCAGATCATTTAAAAGTTCTTCAGAAATACTAATATTTACAAGGAAGAAAGTGACCCACTTGTGAGGAAACCAATTATGTCCATTTGCTTTAATGGGTGAACTTTGTTTCTCTGTCTTTGTTTGGTGAGGAAAGAATTGTTTTTTTTTAAGTGATATTTGGGTTTAGGGTTTTTTTTTTGGTAATGGTAGGTCACTGCTCCTGATAATGAAGACTCAAATAATCTACCAACTAAAGACTTATATAACTATATTTTGATCATTATTGTTATTGTAAGACTTGTAATAATTTTAATTTTTTAATCTATTTTTAATGGATGTGAAACATCAAAAAGGAGATACTGAGCTAAAGAAAAATAAAAAAGGGGTTGATAAGGTTAAGATTCTTTGGCCCCAGTAAGCCAACTGTGAATCTGATTTATCCTTTTGTTTTTTTCAAGTGTAATGGAACAAAAAGTTTGAAAATCAAGTGAGGCAATGAAATCTTAGACAAAGTTTAATAGGAAAAGTAATGTTTTTTCATCTAACCTCCTCGTTTGTTTGTCAAACTTTCTGTATAAGTAACATTTTCCTTTTTTAAATACTTAGTTGTGGGTACTTAAAGTACAATTTAAATACTTAGTTGTGTACTTAAAGTACAAATTAAGTCCGGATGTTATTTTAGTGGTATCATATCAAGCATTTAGAAGGATATGATTTTATATGAGGATGACTTATATGATGAGAGCAATGATCTTCTAGAAAATGTCTCTTTTTTTAAGAGAAATTCAAATTTATTGCATGGGCCCCAAGGCAAAAAATAAAAAAAAAAACATCTCTTGACTCCATTCTTTAGTGTAAGCAGAATGTACGAATAAATTTTTTGTAACAAGTAAAAAACAAAGGTCCCGAGTGGAATTCAGGAATCAGGATGCATTTAGCATTATTTAGGATCTAGACTTGCATATCAAAAATTTCTCTACGTGGCATTAATCGTAACCTTAGTAACGACGTGGCCCACTCCAAAATCTTGCTTCTACTCTCACATTTTACTCTAGAGACTCTCTAAAATTTAAGACATTTTTTAATTAGACATTTTGGCTCACGCGCTGGTTATCGACATCCAAACAATTTATGCCTCGGGGGTGAATTTTGGTGTCATATTCTCACACGGAAACTAGAACCCATATTTGATTGGTGGACTCTGGTGGGCCATGTCCATGTGGATATTGAACCAGATGGATGATAAGTCAGTCTCGGACCAGATGGACCATTCTGTGTGATGTGATGTTATGATGATAATGTTACATCCGATGGACTAAATGTCTAATAATGTTTTGGATTGGATTTTAGTACAAATTATCAAACTTAGCGGGCCCAAGGATGTCCCTTTCTCATCCCAATATTTTATAGTATTATTATTACTGATATATTATTAGAATATAAAATGATTAAAAATCGTGGGACCCAACCACCCCTATTATTTACACGTGTCCACCTGCTTTAACTTCGGATAATGACCGTTCAATTTCTGGAATCCAAAAGGTTGCTTAGATAAGGGCATGCTACCAGATGAGATGAGAGGCCCTACAGGGCCCCCTGACAAGTCGAGCCAGGCACCTTCCTACAACTCAAGGCCTATGAACAGTCCAAGCCCATTAACTTTCACAGGCACAGGCAGGGCCAGGCCGAGCTCTTATGACAAGTTAGCTATAGACGGGTAGCAGCCTAGCAGGCTAGGTGTCGGGCTGAAAGTCTGAGCCTGCATCGCCATCCGCACGTAAAAGTTACCAGGACGTTGCTATTTAGCCGAAACCGTCTATAGAATGGGCTGGCCCGGGAAGGTCAGGCCTCAGGCCCACTGGTACTTCTTGCAGCTTTATCCAAAGAGCCCTGCAACTCCAAGTCTCCACAAGAGATCATCCAGGGCCAGGCTGGTGATTTATGCTAAACAGTTTTGAGAATCCTGGACTTAACTTGGTTATTACAAGAATCTTTTTTATGGAAACTGGAAATCTCACACACACACAAAAAAAAAAAAAAAAAAAAAAAAATGAGAAGAAAAAAATCTACTTTTATTGAAGGAAATTTATAGGTAGTACACTAGTACTTGGTAACAGAATTGAGAGTCAGAAGCTTTATACTTCTCAAGAATGAGAGTACTTTTGGGTTCATTCTCAATCAAGAACAATATTTCAAGTAATTGTAACTGGTAAGAAGATATTAAAAAAGAAAAGCAAATTTAGGCTAATGTGATCCAAAATACAAGCGGGGTGGGGGTGTCGCTTACCTGAATGACCCGTTATATTGATCCGGTTTAGAACCCCAAACATCTATATGTGGATATAGCGCTTCAGGATCCTTCGCAGTTCCACTGCCGCAGGATACCCATCTGTAGTAACCTTCTAGCTGACATCAATGACTAACCATTTTCACAGCCGTAATAACCGGTGCACATTGATGGGCCGGTGGGGAACGAACAGAGAAAAACGTGTTCGTGGTTACCAATTTAACCCTTCCCCCGGAATCATTACCTTGAAAAACTAGCAATGATCAAACTTACTGTCATAAAAAGAAGATAGAGACCAACAAGGCAGAAGCCCCAGAACCTTGGAACTCGAAATCTCGACCAAGTTACCACCAATAGAGACCCCATCAAGCTCAACAATAAGAACACGAATGCAACCACAATACTCAAATGGAACTGAATCTCATATGCCAACGGATAGACATCCACAGTTTGAATCACCAAAGCTGTTCCCAATCCAACAAGCATATTGAACATGGGCCCTGCAAAGCACCCTGCCATTGCCATTGCAGGATTTCCTGCTTTTGCAACCGCTACATCAGCGACAAGGTCCCCAACTGAGTTCCCCCAAGCGAGTACTGTAAGCCCAAGAAGCGCAGGAGGTAATTCTAGAATAATCCCAACTGCTGCCAGACAGTCCAGGAGTTCTCCTGCAACTGTGGATATCCAAAACACACTCATCATGAAAGCAATGATTACTGCTGGCATTTGTTCGGATTCTGGTGGGTCCGTCTCGAAGATGTATTGAAGTAGTGCGAGGCAGGAGCTTACGAAGAGTATGACTGACCAGAGAGGGAAGCGGGTATGAGGAAGGACAAATATGATGTCATGGTTAAATGGGATGAATGAGTTGCACGAGTACAAGAGGGCTAAGGGGCAAAGGGCAATGTTGGCCGAGATGTAGAATCGGCTCCACTCAGAAGGGGATGTTTGTGGGATTGTGAGCTTTAAGAGAGTTGAGACTGGAACCTCCCAAATTTTTGAGATCTGCATAAGCAACAAGATTTGGGTTACCCTAAAATGAATAAGATGAAAGTTACTGTAGTTCCAGAAGTCAAATGAGTTTAAACTCTTAGATTAGATAGTCTACTTAGGTAAAATGGATTGTTAAGTAAAAAAGAAGCAATGCTCATGTACTTGCTACATTGCCTATATACAATTTATAAAATGATTGAGTGAGATCTGATAAAAAAATGATTGGATATTACTTAGGTGTGTAAATCCGTATAAAAGTTACAGCAATCACACATATATACACTTAGAATCCCACTCAATATTGTCATGTAAAGCTCTAAAGCTACAAAGGAACTCTTAGAACCTAGAGCTTGAAATAAGGCAAGGTCTAAGGCTGATAGTATTGTACTAACACTTGATGGTTTCTATGGGAAAAAAAAAAAAAAAACCTTCAGGTAATTCATCAGAAAAGCAAACAAGGAATGTAAGTTTAACCGAATGGCATAGTGTCTAAAGAAATAATGTTTACAGTGGCGGCTCAAGGACAGCTGACAAGACAGAGGTTCATAGGTATAGGTTTCAATTATACAAATCCTTGGCAAGAGAAAAAAATTCATGAAAGGCCATCATAAATAGTGTACCACTGCAAGATAACAAGTAGAAGCACATAGATATACAAAAGATGTGCTCACATGTTGCTTTAAAATGTGGGAGGTAACATCAGTTGCCTGTGTTGACAAAGTCCCTGCAATGTGTAGTGAACTGTGGAAAAAAAAGAGAAGAAAGAAAAAGCTATTTTTTAATTAGCGAAAAGCTATGAACTTGGTTATCATCATATTGTCCTCGCATCGCAGGTGCAAATGCTCTTGAATTTTCTAGGTAAGATATTTGATTTGTAGTGACAAAACCTCAAGATTTGACAGCCAAAAGGTTTTGTTACCTAACAATGTTGGAGAGAAAAGTGCAGTGAACAACAATAGCTACAATTACTAGATATAGTTAATGAAATTCACCAGGCTGCTCGAATGTCTGCAGCAAAAAACAGACTGTTAGCCTCTTTACAGAGGCAATGAGTGAATCCCTGAGGAAGTATAGTAGGTTCAAAATCTAATCAACTGAAACTATGCACAGTAGTTTGTCAAGCAAACTGATATACTCCAATGCATCTAACATCATTGTAACCATAGGAAAGTTAGATCACAGATCCACTAAATGAATCATATTGAGGACCCAACCAATTGGACTCTGAAAAGATGCACACGGATTGCATATTCTGGCACAAAATTATGTACATATGTGACAAACTAACGATTGTAATTGTGGTTCATGTGTATGCCTCCTCTATGGGGAGTTACCACAGTCCACCAAACTACATGTTGATATGTAGCAAACACGTGTAACAATTCTTCGTACTTATTCTTAATTTCATAAGAGGGCACATATACTTGTAGATTTAATTGGTATATACCTACTCATTCTTGTAAACATGCTTAGTCTCCAGTACGATTATTGTACACATAGATTTGGCCTGGGATTACTGACTACATCACATGATAGCATGAGGGTATTTTTCTCTGGAAAAAGCTACTTGAATTTTGAGGTGAGAAAATCCACTCAACTACATGTAAAAGATGCATTAAGAGCAAGTGTTCACGTGCATCTATAAACAAGGTAGCTACACCACAAAAAAATAAAGGGCAAATGTTTAAGGTGTCTTCAGAGCAGGATACATGCACTTATAAACTTGGTAAATGCATTCTGACTACAGAACATGAGGACATACAGTAAGCATATAATTGGCTTTCTAACAGAGGACCCATATGCAACATAAGAATGACTGCGGAAACACCTAGATCGAAATAGTTTACTGCCTTAGTAGGATAGCATATGGCTGTCCATCTCTTCCACTAGCTTTGGCACTAGGCAACTTGATGGTATGTTATGCATCAGGAGGTTTATACATGTCTCTGTATATAGCATCCCTAATTTTTCTCTGAACGATAACAACTAGTTGTTCTACAAATATCTAGATATAAAAAAATTGTGGAATGGTATAATGTGTTTCTGTTATATTTGCTATAGTGCGCGCTAATCAAACAAGCTCACCTTGCAAAAGCAAAGGCATTTGCTCATTTTCCAGTGTCTTTTTTATTTTTGTTGTTATTGAGCCTTAACTACTTTAAACTTAGCCTATACAACATGAACATTTTCTCATAACCAAAACTCATGATTCACATGTCAATCTCTCTCGAACCTTGAAGTAACTCTCGAATTCAGCATTTTAAACAAAAGAAGTTCTAAGCAAATGGTAACCTAAAAACGATAACCATAAATTAAACACTCTTGACCAATTCAGAAGATCATTTGGTGTAGTTGAAGTAACTGAGTATAGGGTTGTTCTAGTACTCAGTAATTCATAACATATGCTCTTAAATAGAAACACAGAAAATCCATATCTAACCTAAAAACCTATCAAAACAGTAGAATTCAATAATAGTAATAATAAAAAATGCCCTTCAATGTGACTTTCAATCAATAGCCAGTTCAGATTTCAGACATACCTTTCCAAGAATTCCACAATATCTAGTACCCATCTTCTCCTCCTCCAAATTTCGCATCTCTTCTCCATTCTCACAATCCAGCAACTCCAAACCCTTGGAATCCTCCCCCAACAACTTACCCATCTCAACAACAGCTCCATCTTTCCCTCCCTCTCTGACCCCAACATCCATCCAAAATACAAATCCAACAAAAAACGCATAAAATCCAACAAATCCAATTGCTTGCCAAAGATAAATCTCAGCACTAAGATAAACATAGAACAACGTAAGAGCCGCAATCAAGTAAAAAAACACATCTCTTACAAAAGATGAAGGATCAACAGAAAAGGGTGCAGCATAAATTGTAACAAAACCAACAACAAATGCCGAAACAAAAGTTCCAGCAGAAAGAATTGCCCCTAGTCCAGTGCGTGGGTGCCCACCACGAACGGCAGCTACCGAAGCAAACACATCAGGGGCACCATTACCAAGTGCAAGAAGAGTAACTGCACCCATACTAGGAGAAAGATTAAGATATTTACAAAGCTTTGTAACAACAATGGAAAATCGATCCTGGGCAGTTTTGACAAGGAAATAGAATTGTAGAAGGAGAATAAGAGAGAGAAAAGGGATGGAAAGAAATGGGTTTTCTTTGAAGATGCAGAAATGGAGAGAGGAATAGTTGAAGAGGCCATTAGAGTCGCCTGTACAGTGGACGAGAGAGAAAGAACAACGTTGTTGAGGTGGGATTTGGAGGATTGATGAACAGGAAGGAGAAGAGGAGGTATTGAGGAGGTACCTGTGTGGAGTTATTGAGGTTTCGAGGGGATTTTGAATGGGATGATGATGATGATGATAATGAGGGAAGATTAGAAAGAATAGGAGAGAGAGTAGAAGGGTGAGTGAGATTGCAGAGGTTTTGATGGAGGAGGAGAAAGAGAAGGCCATGCCATTCCAAAATGTCAGAGTGAAAGTCTCCGAGTTTCCTTTTACTACTGAAGTTTCGCCTATGATTTGTTACGACTCATTGAAGGGTTGTCGTAATCGAGGGGGCACAAATAGGACCCGATGATCGACTTCCTACGGTTAGGCCCAATAACTTTGGGCCTGGGGTCTGAAAACATGATCCAATATATTGTAGGACAAGTGATAACCCGTGTCACTTGTGTCTTCGGCACCACACATATATAAAATCTGACTCGTTGAATAAATGACCAATTTTGACCCCTTCATAATTTCAATAAGATTTTCCTTAAATCTCGAGTATATGTTAGCCTGCAATTTCATGTATTGTGTCATCTGTACTTCGTTCGTACTTAACATTTAAAATATATTTTTTTCTTTTTAAATTTTGGGGGTGACTGGTCTGATTTTAAAGTTCTTCGTGAATCCTTTTCAAACATATAAATTTTGTTAAAAATTAATTTGTAGATAAAAAGTTATTACATTTTTATTTCAAAAAAAAAATTAAGAGTTCACAAATTTCTCTTTTCTCCACATGTACATCTTCCTTTTACTCCAGTCAGCTTTTTATCTACAAACCCATACTACCTCTATGCCTGTAGATACTCTTTATTGACCAAATATATCATGAAGCTATATGTGCTTGTCCAAGTCATCAAGGACGACCCAGATTTGTA
This sequence comes from Macleaya cordata, assembly GCA_002174775.1. Lineage (NCBI taxonomy): Eukaryota > Viridiplantae > Streptophyta > Magnoliopsida > Ranunculales > Papaveraceae > Macleaya > Macleaya cordata. The sequence continues at coordinate 30,268 of MVGT01003944.1, forward strand.
AGAGAACAAATCTAGAGCGTCATTTGTCATAAGACCCGCTTTGTTTTATAAAGAGCTAGACTTTTTTAGAGTTTAGAGTAAATCTGCTACTCTTAATATGTCTCAACAGTAGATCGTTCTAGGACTACAATGATCACTTAAATTAAGTTAATGAAGCTGTTAATTTTTTTTGGGTGCGGTTAAAGGAGTTCTTCAAAATGTTTGGGGGGATGGACAAGTTAAATGGGTTTTTAGCCCAAAATTCTCCATCTAAATTATTACTCATTTTTACTAGGGGGTGGTATGGGGGCAAATGAACCTAACACTCACTTTTTCTCTTTACCCCACTAAAATCAAACATTGACTATTTTTCTCATCGTTCATTTTTCACCGTTAATTTTTAAACAACTTCTAATCAATTTTTGATGGGGTTAGAAGTTTTAGAATAAAATAATTTTTGATGAAGTTGATCTACATGGTGAGGAGAACATCTCTACAAAATCTCAGCCCTTAGATCGACATCAAGTGGGCCCCACAAGAGCCTGTACACACAGCCTGTATATTTAAGGCTGTAAGCAGATCCGGACTCATAAATGAAAGATTGAGAGTGTTAGGGTTGGTGAGGAACAAATTTATAGCAACACATTGGGACATTGGCTAATTTAGNCGTTGGAAAAGTATAAAGGTATGGGGCCGATCATGTTGTTATCGAGTTTTCTATTGTGCAAGTGTGGAGCCATTAGTTTATTCTATGTAATAATTTGACAGCCCTTCTGTGACGGTTACAATGACAGTATCTTTCTGCTTCTAATACGTCTTTCATGATGTATGTGTGTCTTCCTCTATATGTATCCTGAGCATTAGTCTCCTTCAAAAAAAAAAAAAAAAAAAAATGGAGCCATTAGTACTTCTGTTTGTTACTTTTTCAAAATGGTTGCCCTAATTTTATTATCTAGTTATGTTGTAACACTAGTTTTTGTTGAATGCCATATGCGGTAAATTCTTTATGAATTTCCTACTCTCTCTTGTGGAAGAAATTAAGCATTCTGCAATATGTGTTATAGGCGGGGATCTGTGCATATCATCTTTTCTTATGTGATGGAGCAACCTTCATCAAAATAGTTTGGGCCCGTTTGGTTCGCGATCTAAAAACTTGTTTTCAAAAACTAATTTACACTTGAACTAAACTATCTATTGTATCACATCTAAAATTGCATTTTCACTTTACTATAAAATCTTATATGATTTCATTGAAAACACATAAAATAACTTTTTTTTGTTTTACAAAATCCTACATGAATTTATTGTAAATCCTAAAATAGTTTTGGATGTAGTACAAGATGTATATTATTATAGGTGTAAATTAGTTTTTGAAAACAAGTTTTTAGATCACGAACCAAACGGCCCCTTACTGTTTCTACTCTTTTTATTAGTTGTTCAAAATTCTCTTTCTCTATATGATTAAAAAGAAATACAGAATAAGCTCCTATTAGCATGTCTTTTGTGTTTTCCTTTCTCTTTTTCGATTGGATAAATATCATCGAACTTGTCAATCCTAACCTGCGTTGCAGGTGAGTGGATTTGTTTAACCTGTCTTGTGGACTTGTTACCTAAGTAATCACCTTATTTTTCATTTTGATCTATTTTTTTTTTTCCTAGAAATCAGATGTGTAAGATATTTCTACAAATTTTTATGCTTACATTCATTAAGAATGTGCTTCTTGGGGTTAGAAGGTAACTGAGCTCGTGGTCTTTTTGTGAACTTAAGTACACTAACTTTGTTCCTTTGATGTTGCAGTACTAGTACCCAGTCAAAGCAACTCCCATCAAAAGAGAGGAGGTATTGATATTTGATTTTGGATATATATATAGGGAAGGGTTCTGTTGACACATGGAATTTGACTTATAAAATTATACATAGTTGTAGGGCCCACATAGAATTGAGTCAAGGCATGATTTTTGGTAGAATGTTCTTCTGACTATGTAGATCATCCTCACAACAAATTAGACCGTTATAAAATTTCTAACCCAATCACAAGTTGGTTGGAAATCAACCGTTAAATTTAGTTGATTTTCGACCAACTTTTAATTGCGACATTTTGTGAACCCAGGTCCGGCCCTGGGCCAAAGCACCACAAGCGGTGCTTTGGGCCCCAGGACTTAGGGGGCCACCCAGCCCAGTATATAGTAGTATGGGATATTTTAAAATTTTTTTTTTTTACAAGGTTCTTTAATGAAATAGTTACATACTTGGGGGGCCATTAAAAAAATTCAAACATAAAATACCCATCTTCATCACTTCAGTAAGATTAAAAACAAACAGGAACAAAAAAATATCACGGTGCAGAGTGTGCTGTGAGCCTGTGGTGCTCTCTGCCTTGCCTACTCTCCTCTTCATCTTTAATTTGGATCTTCACCAGCTAAGAATAACCCCTTAGGTAAGAAATTTCTTCACTTATCTTCTACTTTGTTCTTTAGTTATTCATCTTATTATTTATTTTTCTTTTAAATTTCCCTAGATCTAACTTCTAAACATGAACTGTTAAAGTGTGAAATCACAGTGATTTCGTAAACATCAGAAATTTCGTAAACATCAGAAATTTCGTAAGTTTAATCTCTAAATTCTAATTCAGTAATTTTAATTTTTTTATATCCTATTTCTATTTAATTGGATTTTATTTTTTGAAGATTGTTGCATTTGGTTGGCTTGTTAAGTTGTTCTATAGATAATTAGATATAAGATGTTAATTTTTTGAGCCCTAATTGTCTATCTAAAAAGGGTTATTTTGTGGCAAAGATCCTAATTATTTTAACCCTAATTTTTTTAGCCCTAATTGTCTACCTGAGAAGGGTTTAATTTTTTGAGTCCTAATTATTCTATAGATAACACTTTCTTTAACTTTGTTACAACGTTATTTCAGTACAGTGATGCCCTCATGCCTCCTATTAGACACCATGCATCTGGAGCTGAAAAAAGAAGGAAAAAGAAAAAGGAGGCTGAACTAATTAAATCTCAAACAGGTGCTCTTTATAAGTTTTTTAGTAATATTAATCTTGTAAATGATGGGAATGTGAATGATATGAATGAGAATGATGGAGATGACAATGAAAAAAATGAGAATGAAAATGATAAGAATGATATTGATGGAGATGTGAATGGTAGAAATGAAGACCTCAATGAAGAACATCTTGTAAATGATGGGAATGTGAATGACATGAATGAGAATGATGGAGATGACAATGACAAGAATGAGAATAATATTGATGGGGATGTGAATGGTAGAAATGAAGACCTTAATGAAGAACATGGAGCTTTAGATATTTATGATCCGGGGAATTGGGATATGATTGATCAAAATTTGAGAGATTTTCTAGTGGAGAAAGGTCCAATAAGAATTGACAATATTGTTTTTCCTTCGGATGATCATGGTAGGCATTTCTCCCCCACATATTACACCCGACAATTGATCAATGGAGAAAAACAAGATAGGAGATGGCTAATATATTCAATTACTTCGGAAAAGGTCTATTGTTTTTGTTGTAAATTGTTCAAGCAACATGGAAATATTAGTCATTTGGCGGGTGAAGGATTTAAAGATTGGAGAAATCTTAGTGGGAGACTTAAAGGTCATGAAAGTAGTCAAGAGCACATTAGTTGCATGTATAATTGGATTGAATTGGAATCAAGATTGAGAAAGACAGAAACCATTGACAAAAATGTGCAAGAACAAATCAACAAAGAAAAAGCACATTGGAAACAAGTATTGTTGAGGATAATGGGTGTTGTAAGAGCTCTTGCTAAAAATAGTTTGGCATTTCGTGGAGATAATGAGAAGATTGGGCAAGAAAACAACGGAAATTTTTTGACGATAATTGAAATGATTTCTCAATTTGATCCGGTAATGCAAGAACATCTTCGACGTATTGAAAAGGGTGAAATTCATTACCATTATCTTAGTCACAAGATCCAAAATGAATTGATATCAATGTTAGCAGGTGAGATCAAAAGTATGATTGTTAGAAAAATTCAGCAAGCCAAATATTTTTCAGTTATACTTGATTGCACTCCAGATATAAGTCATGAAGAACAAATGTCTCTTGTGATAAGATGTGTGGATGTTTCAACAACTCCAGTGAAGGTGGAAGAGTTTTTTTTAGAGTTTTTAAAGGTGTATGACACATCGGGCGAAGGACTTTTTTTTGAACTTCAAGATGCATTGAGTCAACTTCAGCTTAATATTGGCGATGTAAGAGGACAAGGATATGACAATGGATCTAATATGAAAGGAAAACACAAAGGTGTACAAAAAAGATTGCTTGAAATAAATCCTAGAGCATTCTATACACCGTGTGGTTGTCATAGCCTTAACCTTGCAATTTGTGATATGGCCAACTCTTGTTCTCAAGCAATTTCTTTTTTTGGAGTTGTACAACGAATTTACACATTGTTTTCATCTTCTACAAAGCGGTGGAAAGTTTTCAAAGATGAGGTGAAAGGTCTCACACTAAAGTCGTTGTCACAAACTCGTTGGGAAAGTCGAATTGAAAGTGTGAAAGCAATAAGGTTCCAAGCTCCACAAATAAGAAAAGCTTTAATTCACTTGGCAGAAACTAGTGAAGATCCCAAAACTGTTAGTGAAGCTGAGTCCTTAGCAACAAATGAAATAGAAAATTTTGAGTTCTTGCTTGGCATGGTTATTTGGCACAATGTATTATTTGCTGTTAACTCTGTGAGCAAAGTACTTCAAACTGAAGACATGCATATTAATGTTGCTATACAACAATTAGAAGGACTTATTTCTTTCTTTCAGAGATATAGAGAAGTTGGATTTCAAGAAGCCATGATTGAAGCTAAAGAGATTGCAACTACGATGGGCATTGAACCTATATTTCGTGAAAAACGCATCATTCGGAGAAAGAAACAGTTTGATGAAAGTGTCAATGAAAAGGTGTCATTATCAGTTGAAGAATCATTTAGAGTTAATTACTTCATATATATATTAGATCAAGCTCTTTCTTCACTTAAGAGTAGGTTTGAACAATTTCAGATGTATGAAGAAACTTTTGGATTCTTGTTTAATTTAAAGAAGTTAAACTCTATGGATGATGATGTTTTAAGGGATTCATGTACCCACCTTGAAAATTGTCTGAAGCATGACATGGTTTCTGATATTGATGGGAGAGATTTATTCTCAGAATTGAAAGTCTTGAAAAGTGTTTTACCAAAAGAGACAAGAAAGCCAAAAGAAGTGTTGAATTTTCTGCAAAGAATGGATGGTTGTTACCCAAATACATGGGTTGCTTATAGAATATTGTTAACTATACCAGTTACAGTTGCCAGTGCAGAAAGAAGCTTCTCAAAGTTGAAGTTGATTAAATCTTATCTTCGGTCAACAATGTCACAAGAAAGGCTGAATGGATTAGCTATGTTATCGATTGAAAAAGATATGGCAGCAAATCTTGATTATACATCCGTAATTGGTGATTTTGCAGCTAAAAATGCAAGAAGAATGATCTTTCAGAAGTGACACTTTATATGGTCTATTAGGTGTTTCTCTTTTGTCATGGAAGTTTTTTTGTTGTGGTTGTAAGCATTGACCTTTGTTTTTGATATTTTGGTTATTATAGGAGAACTACATTGATTTTGATCTCAATGGAGTCATGTTTACCTAGTCCCCCTTTTTTAGTATGTAGGTAGCCCTAAGATGATTTGGGTCCAACACTTACAGAAAAGAAAAATTACACGTACTAAAATGTTTTTTGAATGTATATAAAATCTTTTGTTATAGTAAATTAATGAAATGCAATGGTTCTTGTTATCTTAATCTAATATTTTTTTTCTCTTTGCGTATATGTGATTTTTTTATATGTGAAAATACATGGGGCCACATTCTTTTGAATTCGCTTCGAGCCTCTTAATTCTCAGGGCCAGCACTGTGTGAACCTAACATTTATTTTCTGATATAAAATTGATTAATTGTGTTATGATTACAATGATGCCAAACCTTGAGGTCATTGAATATCTCAATTCTTGCCTAACTTATAGGTGAGTGGATTTGTTGGATCTGTCTTGCAGATTTGTTACCTAGGTGGTCACCTTACTTTTTATTGTGATAAGACATTTTTTTCCCTAGAAATCAGATGTGTAAGATGTTTCTGTAAATTTTTATGCTTAATTACATTCATTAAGAATGTGCTTCTTTAATTGGTTAGAAGATACTTATTTTATTAGTCATTTTTTTTGTGAACTGAAGTACTCTAATTTTGCTCAATGTTTTGTAGTTCTGTTTCTCAAAGTACACTAATTTGTTCCTTATGATGTTGCAGTAAAAGTATCCAGTCAAAGCAACAACATCTGTCTGAAGAGATGAACATAAAAGAAAACAAGGAAAAGCAAAGCAGGTCTGACTTTGCATTTTTTTTGGTTGTGATTATCTTTTTTCTTTTTGTCTTTTCCCATCTAAGTAGATTTAGCTTGCTTTTTATGCCCTTCTATTTTTCCTTCTTAGAAAAAGAATATGGAACGATTTCCTTCTTACCAGTTTGGGTGTGAATTTTATATGGCTGTGAATGATAAAAGCTTTGTATAATGTAGGGTGAGATTGGCATCCACTCCTTTTTCTGTGCATGATTTTGTAATCTGCTCCTTGGCCTCGCATGGACGTGATCTAAAGATTGATTTTTTGTAAGAAGGTTCTTCATGGTAAGGATGATATGCATTTGTAAGGAAATCGAAGATCCTCACCAAAAATAACCCTTGCATCATCTCCATATAGTCCCCAAGGAGTAATACCCAAAAATCATGTTCAGAAAAGCATTGTATGCAGATCCTGACCTTGTTAATGTAATATTGATATAGTAAACAGTTTACCATATTGAGCTTGATCAATATGGTAAATAATATTGATGTTTGAATTTGTCTCTACATAGTATATATTGTATATGTACTGATAAGCGGTAATGCTATGTAACTGCAAAGGCTATTTAGGAAAGTATTTGCGTCAATTTAGAAATGACGCAAATCACGAAGGGTATGAAATTATTTAAGAACTGTGGAATGACTAGGCAGTAAGGTTTGCAGTACGAAAATACAGTAAGTTTAGCATTTTCCATTGAGAAGAGGTACTAAATATCTAACCATATTTTTACTCGTATAATCTAGTATGTTACAGTAATATTGTGCTGCATCTTGAGCTGCAGGATCAGCCAGATAAGCTGCAGGAGCGCAAAGGTGGCAGCTGGGTAAAGCCCCATGAGCGATTGTATCGGGTGGACACAGATGGCTCTGTCAATGGGTCAGTCATTAAGAAAAGATGGTAGTTTGAAAAAGTGGAAAAATGGAGGATATGGAGCTATTGGACGTGATCATAAAGGTAACCTAATACGTGCTGTTGCTGGAGTTTCTGAACCAGTTTCAGTGCTTTATCACCAGTTGGAGGGTTTGAAGAAAGGTTTAGAACTTGCGGCCATGCTGTATGAAAATGATCCTAATCTTCTTCGAGTTATGGTGTTTACCCAATCACGCCGTGCTTATGAACTTGTGCGCGAGCCTTATCCTGAGGATTGCTATCATGAAAAAGATGGTGCTAAAGTGATTGCTATCATTGGTGAAATTGGTAATCTGCTCTCTCAGATGGAAGATGTTGTTTCGATCCATTTCATTCCTAAAGGAGCCAATAGAGCCGCAGATTATCTTTCAAAGCTTTTCAAAGAGATTAGGATTACTGAAACTGATGAACTTGATGATCATAAGGATTTGAAAGAAATTATTTCTGAAGAAGCTAAGATTGATAGGCATCTACCATATAGGGTACGAAGAATGTTTTGCAAAGGGGGAATTAAGCAGCAGATCATAACAAGAGACATGGGATTTCTCATGGTAGTTTTCAGGATATGTACTGAAAAACTTTTTTTTTTTTTTTAGGGTTTCTTTATTGGTCTCTATTTTTATGTGTGCTCGGCTGATAAGAATTATATCTATATATATTGGACGTTGTGTGAAAACTGAAAACTGATTTATAAAGGATTCTCTACTTTCCATATATGGAGGGAGGGGACCCTAAAGACCATCATATGAAAGTACATAGCAACAACTGAAGTTTGCCAGATTCTTATGTGGCATGGTGGGTCACACTGCCACATAAGTTAGAAGAGTTTTGCTAGAATAACACCAGAATTTGACACCAAAATATTACATCTGCTTTTTAAAAGTGGTACGAAGGGCTGAAATGGAATTAATATTTTTTCAGCAACTATTCTGATTGGTTTTCAATCAATAAAATAAACAGATGTAATCTTTGATGTCAAAATCTGGTGTCCCTCTAGTAATGCCCAAGTTAGAAACCCCTTCATAACACTTTTGGAAAGAAAGGGGAAAAGTGGTAGGTCCCACCTTGTCACATAAGTATCGGCATTTGTTTTGTAACATGAGTAGGCCAAAAAGCTTTATTGATTATGTAATATTTCACATAAACATTTCTCTATCAAAAAGGCATTTTTGTAAGTTAACTCGGGATGTTTGAGCAAAGAGTAATATTAGAATTACAACAAGCTCTACAGCAAAAATGCATTCAACAAGATTTTTTTTTTTTTATCATTTTAGAATAAGCGCAAATTATGAAGCTTTGTAGAAATTACGCTTCCACCGTTAAATTAATGGATCTTCCTTCAAGTTGAGCTTTAGAACCTGATGTAAGTTTAGAATTATTCTTGTGCAAAATGGTAGAACCGAGACCAGCAATACTTATTCAAAAACATTTCCCTGACGAATCACGTGGTTTCATTTCGTCCCGTATATAATACATATGGCAATCCCTAATTGGACTACCCCAAAATCCCATCTACACTTGTAAATTGTTTGTTCCACACAATGAAGTTTTCCCTAAAATTTACAACTAAATTTTGATTTATCTTCTTCCCTACGTGAGAATCTGTGACGTTCAAAGCAATCATGATTTTACTATGAACAATCTCTATAGTCATCAGACAAGACTGACGCTTTGTAATGGTAAAAACTGAGTTTCCATAAACAATTTCTGAAACTTTTGAATTCTAACTATAAAACAATATATGAGTGGGACATTTGATGTTCTTTAAAAGCCCCTAAAGAACTCCTGATCATGTCCCATATCCATGATAATTAAGAGACTCGAAACCATCTTATTCCAAACCATATACCCCATTCAATGGGGTTGGATCATTTGAGTCCGCATTAGGTTCAAATTCTGGTCTGATAAATCTAATTAACCTGAGCCAACTCAGATCCTCTTAGGGTTGAAAAATGGCAATTTGGTCGATTACGATTGCCCGACCCTCAGAAACTCGTAAAGTTGATGATTTTTTGTTCATGCAGTGATTAAGCAAGCAATTTCATCAATGTCATTATAAATGATGGGAATTTGGACTGACATTTCTAGAAAAATAACTAAATAGATCCTAAAACACTTTCTTGAATTCTCCTTTTTTCTGAACACTTTCCCTGTTTATAATTTTTCATCCTAACTAAAACCTTTGTATCCTTCGTACATGAGAAAAATATAAAACTACAGCCAAAACGCAGAAACCCCCCCTTTATCTGTACTCTTCAGGAAGGCGGTATCCACTCATGACTATTTTGTCAGCAAACATCTTGCCAGTCTTGGGCATAACATGCCAATGCAGCGTCAAGTTGAAGTCTTTGCCTCGGAGATTGCTTCCCTACAAAAATGAAACGAATCTCAAGAGTTAATATAGAAGAAAGGTGTTGATGGCATAGTCATGTTGTTTAGTTGAAAAGTAGGAACCATTTAAGAGGCATCGCTGGTTGGAGTTCTGGTTTAAATTTTTTTCAAGTTTTCATAAACAAAAATGCCTTCATCATCTATAGACTATAATCACTTAACTTTTTGGATGACAACCTCATATTTGTTTAAAGGAATGAATAGGAACAAATGTTTCTGGCTTCTCATAATTGCCCAGAATGTTACTTTGCTTGGTTGCATTATGTCTCCACATCACTAGATGGCAGTGAGGGAAACAACTATTATGTCGAAAAGGTGGCTTACCTGGTCGGTGAAGCGGTACTTGTTCGTTGTGTGGATCCAAAACTTTGCATGCTCTTTAGAGGGTATGATTCCATCCCAAAGTGATACCTGTTGAATGACAAAAGTTAAATCAACTAAAAGCATTTGACGAAGCTTCTCTGCAATAAAATCTCATCAGGATCCCCAGTCTGAGATCCACATGGCTAACAATCTCAAACATCTAAATCCCAAGTTCTAAATTGTCGATGGTTAAAATTGTTTAGAAGTCAAATCCCATCTAGCCTGTTGATGAATTCTACGACTAATCTGAGCCGATGAAAAGTAATCCAAAAGACTAAAACCAATATCTTAATCTCCTTGTGATGGTTTTTAATGGAATAGAAATTGTTGGTATTCATGTAAAACCGACTAGAAACAAGTTCCTACACTTGCATGCAATAATAATTTCACCATATAGACAGTAAAAATAGAAGTGGAAAAAAAGAAGAAAGAATACAAATAAGAATAATAGAGTAAATATAAAGTAGCCCCACAGAAGTAAGATGACATGCATCATTAGTACGTTCAAGTCCAACCAAGAACATAGTGGAAGCATGAAGACTTTGCATAGGAGAAAATTAAAACCTTTTATCTTTGTATTGTGGCCCCTAGGCCCTAAAATAATGTTGCTCTATATATTTTGACACCCCCAAGTTGAAATCCAGGCTTCGACCGTGAATAGCTTAGTAAAAATAAATAAACAATTAACAATTACAAAAGTGATAAATATATTGGTGTTCACCTTCGCTCCAGCAGGGAACATGGAAATGAAAATTGATTCTAGATCCAAACACCCAATATAACCAAAACATGCAAGTAAGGTCCAATTTACAATTCCAACTTGAGACAAGAATTTTGAAACATTATAGCATTAATGAATATATCTTAAGCAGCATCTACAATACTTTACCTGATTGAGAGAATTCAGAGGAGTTTCATACTCAGCTGCTATAAAGACAAAAACCTGCAGGATTGGACTGACATGAGAAGAAACACTACTTTTCCAAATTAAACTTAACTTGAAAAACTTTCATGCAAAAATAATACATGTGGTCTTGTTGAAAGGATATAAGAGAGCAGATAACCAGCAATGCAAGCCTTCATCAGAGAAAAAAAAACAGCAATGCAAAAATGATCAGAGCTAAGAAGTTATATGATCTCAAATTACTTAACTTTAACAAGTTTCCTGAGTTGCCAGGAAAGTAAGGAGCTGGGTCTTATTTGTTCAAGTGAGACCAGGATTAACATTGTAAATAATATAAGATATCTTATAAATTTTGGCTGGATTAATAGTTATTTCAATGCATCAAATGATGAAGTATTTTTCTGATTATTAAATCCAATCAACTGAGTTATTGGCATTTGCTTCTATAGACTCTTTAAAATATGCTTTTGACTGCGCTCTACAGTTCTAACTACGCACATGATAGAAGCGTCTATGTCAAAAAGGATTCTCTACCTTCCACTATTTCGATTCCCCTTGGCTTCCAATGCAGGACTGATAAAAGAAAGTTTCCTGGGATGAATAAGATTAGAGAAGATCTGATCCAAGAACAATTGAACTATTTTCGTGCCTAGTATCATATGTGTAACTTCTAGTTTACCCTGCTAATGGTATGCTGGAGGTAAATACAGATACGTACCTTTTCATAATGAACTTGTTTTTTATAGACAGCCTTGTTACTGAACTAAAAACTACATTTTCATATCTAACCATTGAACAAAATCTACTGTAATGTATGTTGGTGAACCGTGAACTGAAAGTGTCATTCCTTTAGAATATATAGTTTGGGCTTTCTAGGGCTGACCATATGACAAACACAATTTAGAAGCATAACAATTATCAACAAGAACTGTGAATTTTTTTTTTTTTTGTATCACCTGTGTATCACAATTCACAAGGTATTCATATTTCTCAACTTACCGAAACATACCATTATATTTGACACCGTATCTTTCCCCCCTTACAAACCCACCAAGAGAAGAACAACATAAAAATAAAAATCCCACAATTCCAGTTAACAGAAAAGGTGTAGGGTTATAATGATCAAAAGAGTAGAATAGGCTTACCTGTTTTGTGTTCCATGTAAACATGGACTGCAAGTTCGCCGAGATATTCAAGGTCAAGCTGACCTGCAGTAAAGAAAATAAAAAAATGCAACTTCAAACTCGATACAAAGCGATTAATCATTAAAATGCTTCTTAACAATAAGGATAAGTAATGACTATGAAATCAAAACATAATTAATGTACCTTCAGTCTACAAGTAGATTACACTACTATGATGGTCTTTTGTCTTTTCTGTTTTAAATGATAAAACATAACCATGGTATTAATCAGTTAATGCACTCGATAATGATTTCCCTTTGGTTTCTCAGTGTAGCATTTGATCATTTAAATGTTGGAGATACTGTTCCTTAGCTAATGATAAATGTAATTCACTATGTATCTTCGATCTTTCTATTGATCAAAAAAATAATCCTATCTAACATTGAAAGTTGATGGAAAATCAAGTAACCCACTATATTCCCTCTCTATTTCATCTCCAAATGTATGTGTCCTCTTGATGGTTGGGCAAGAAATACCCTGAAATTGAGGCATAGGCCTAGCATACGACACCTAGCTGCTGATAATTGAAATTATCCTCCATCACTTAATAGTCAAAAATCAAAACTTTGGTTTCCAATTTGAAAACATGTATGGGTTTCTTCTATACTCATGATAGATGGAAAATTAAAGTAAAATCTGACTAGCAAAGTCCCCATATTTTCTGCTCCAAATTTTGACCTTTAATTTGCAAATTCATATGTATCAATAATTCTGCTCCAAAGTCCCCATCTTTTCTACCAATTAATTAACTTTTCAATAACTATGAGCAATCAAATTCACTCCCACTAGCCAATTCCCACAAAACCTTTACTAGCAATGATTTACACGCCTTGAAAATTGTTCCCAACATACCCCCCTCCCCTAAAGTTGACCATATGAAGCAATTCGCCCCTTGTTTGAAAGATATCGATGAAAGTAACGGTTTTTCGAGATCCATGAACAAAACCCAGGCTTAGTTTAATGAAATTTTTTAATACAAAGAACAAAATGAAAAGAATCGAATAGGAAAGAAAGAATTACCTCGTCGTTTCCGTTAGGTTGTTTCTGGAACCAGTTGATATTCAATACCTATAAAGATCAACAAGTAAAATCAGATCAGAAACATAATCAAACATCTAGGGTTTCAATTTGAAAGCAGATCTAGAGAGAGAAAGAGAGAGAGAGAGAGAGAGAGAGAGAGAGAGAGAGAGAGAGAGAGACTTGGACTTCGGCGGTAGGAGAGGGACTGTTGAGATTGTCGGAGAGAGAAGCCATGGTGCACATTACTGCAAGTATCGTCACGGCGAACGTTAGTAACGCGTTCGCACGATATCCAAACGAATGCATTTTTTTCTCTCTCTTCTTTCTCTTTCTCTCTCTACAATCACCAAAGACTGAGGAACGAAAAATGTTGAGTTTTGATCTTTCGGACCAAACTGCGATTGGAAGAAATATGTAGGGAAACAGGGACGAATGTTACGCCTTTCTCTTTAATGGTGGTCCTTCTCTAACGTGCGCAGATGGGGTACATAACTTAACCAGTCTAACGGTCCAATCCCCACTTTGATGGGGGTCTGGATTTGAGATCCAACCCAAGCCCAACCCCAAAAGTCAAAATATATACAAACCCAAGTCCACCCTAAAATTAGTTTCAGCCCACCCAAGTTTGTACTGTCCAGTATGCTACATTGCAAGTTTGGAACTGCTTAAACATAGAAGAATTGACAACCAATTCTACCTCCTCTAAATTCTTGACACTTGATAGCCCATCTTTGTCTCTGTAGAGTGTTTCAGTGGCATGTTCGGGTCCTCTTCCCCATTACGTTTACCACTCTTCGAGTAACGAGAAATTCGATCTCATAGAGTTTAATTCTGATTATCAACTCATGATCAATATGAGTCTGAAGCTCCCTTCGTTCCAATTCGGCTTTGTTGATCCAAGTTGAACGTGGCTCAACAAAATCGTACTTAGGGCTTGAACTGTGGTAAACAATTAAAATGATGGTAGAGTTACCTATTAATCACATTGTGGGGTCTTCTTCACTCATGTTATATGAGTTTACAATATTCTAGTGCAGTTTTTCGTATATGTCTTTTCTTTTCTTTTCTTTTCTTTTCTTTTTTTATGGGAGTTTTCCGATCTTTTTCAAATACCAATGTGAAATGCTCAAGATTTTTAGCCAATCTAATAACTATCATTTTTTTTGGTATAAAAAATAAAAATAAATATAAGGAGCATTTTCTCCACTTGCAACGTGCAGTGAGTACCATGGAAACCTTGTGGTTTACCCTAGCCTTAAACAAAGAAAAACTCACAAGTTGGATAACTACCCAACTCCCGGGAGTACAGGATCAACAATCTCTTTTCCAAGTCAACTACTTCAAAACCTCAAAGTCAAACAAGATTTTTACTATAAATAGTACCCATCACCCTACTTAGCTCAAACACCAATCTAACCTTCAGAATTAAGATGACCCAAATTCAAAATTTTCTTCTTCTTCATCTGCCCTTAACCATCTTTGCATTGATCCTCTTCAGTGTACCAAATGTTTCAGCTGAACAATACCATGCCCTAGTTGCACCCCTCACCAAAGACACCCATACCTCTCTATTCTCTCTCACTCTAAAACCCAATGAAAACTATGTCATTGATCTTGAAAGCCCTTTCTTATGGTACAATTGCCCTAAATATTACCCGGCCGTCGCTTCCGGTACTGCCGAATGCTTGGCCACTCAAGCCCATTTCTCTCCCTTATGTTCTTCACAAATTGACCCTGCCCCAAATTCACTAACTTGCCCGGTCACGCCAGTAAACCCCGTCACCCAAACGTGCAGCCTAGCCGAATTAACATACAAAGCTCTAGTCATCTCTTGGACCAATGGTCTTAATCCGACAATTAATATCAATTTTACGCACTCGTATGTGTCGTGTGCTCCTGATTTTCTACTTGAATCTCTCCCTATCGGATCCTCCGGCATGGCTGGTCTTTCTCGAGAACTTCTTGCTCTTCCTACGCAATTTTCACCGTTCTTTCTTTACTTTAAAAGACAATTTTCAATTTGCCTTCCTAGTATCCATAGGGTTCCCGGAGTGATCTTTTTCGGAGAAGGTCCATTTTATTTGTCACCCTCATGGGCCTCAACGAAATTCGACGTAACAAGCATTCTCTCCTACACACCGTTACTAAATCATTCGACGAATCTTGGATATTACATTGGGCTCACAGGCATTTCCATTCACAGTAAAATGCAACAGTTCCAATCACCTAAGATCGAATTCGATTCCTTAAGTCAGCATGGCGCCAAAATTAGTACTATAGTCCCTTACACCACACTTATAAGTCCCATTTATAGAGCTTTTCTACGGCAATTTAAAAGCGCTACTAGGGGGATTCCTCGAGCTAGGAAGGTGAAGCCCTTCGACCTTTGTTTCGACACTAGTAAACTTGGTTCGATTAGGACCAGGTTACGTTTTCCTCAAATTGATTTTGAGGTAGCTGATGGGAAGAATTGGACGATATTTGGATCCAATTCAATGAAGGAAGTTAGTCGTAATGTCGCGTGCTTGGCATTCGTCGATGGTGGAGAGAATGCGGATGAAGCGGTGGTGATCGGATCATTTCAGATGGAGAATAATTTCTTGTTGTTTGATCTTGTAGAATCAAGGCTAGGGTTTAGTTCTTCATTGTTAAATGTTGGAACCACATGTTCTAACTTTAACTTTACTAGTGTTGGACAGGTTTGACTTTATCATTTGGTTCTTAATTAGAACTGGTTTTCGATCAGTTCTTCTCTTTGTACTCCTTTTCACGCAATGTTTAATAATAAAGTTTCGGTTCGGAAACCTATTCAGCTCCAAATTGTTTTTATATGACTATATGAGTTCACTAAAGCTATTTTCACACAAAAAGTTTGACCCAAAGTCTCACACAAAATTTTGTAGGATCCACATTGATACAATTCGAGGGCTAATTTTTTGTGAGGATGTTCTACTCATCATGTAGATCATCCTCACAAAAAATCATCATATTCTAAAATTTTTAACCTCATCATAAGTTGATTGAAAATTAACAGTGAGGAATGAACGGTGAATACAATGGACAACTTTTGATTGGGTTAAATATTTTAGAATAGGATAATTTTTTATGAGGATGATCTACATGATGAGTAGAACATCCTCACAAAATATTAGCCTTTGGATTGTATCAATGTGGATCCCACAAAATTTTGTGTGAGACTTTGGGTCAAACTATTGGGTGAAAGTAGCATTGCTCATATGAGTTTATTGACAGCAATGCTTTCCATTAATGTTGATACCAGTGTTATTTTGTGCATCATAAGGCCCTTTACACCCTAATATTTTTGTCTATACATGATTTATTCTTACACCTTCATTACACATTTGTCTTTTGGGCCTACATGGTACATAGATATGATTGAAAAGCATATTTTTTTCTTCTTTTTTCTTTCTAATGATGACCTCTTCATTATGGATATCATAATTAAAAAAGAGGGAGGTTATTGCACCCCCTCTTAGAAAACTCCCTTATAACGCCCCTCCTGTGGGGCCCACATGCGATGCATCCAGGGGCTGATTTTTTTATGGGAGGTTCTTCTCAATATGTATATTATCATATTAAAAAATTAGTCTCTTCTAAAAATTTTAACCCCCTCAAATTACTTATCAAAAATTGATAACTATTTGACCCCTCAAATAGTTACTAAATAGTTACTAATTTTCAAAGGATAATTTAAAGGGGTTAGAAGTTTTAGAACGAACTGATTTTTTAATATGATGATATACATATTGAGAAGAACATCCCATAAAAAAACAGCCCCTGGATGCATCGTATATGGTCCCTACAGGAGGGGGTGTAATAAGGGGGGCGTTCTAAGAGGGGGTGCAATAACCTCAAATTCACATTATTTTAAAACATGATTTTTCATTTGATGTTTTTCTTTGCGGGAGCATTTTAAATTGCATTGTATGGGCAATGGGTTTTGCCATGAATTTTCTAAAGAACCAGAATATTCATACTCTTAATCATGCAATATGGTTACAAGAATTTTTGGTGGGATTGGTTTACTTATTATGAAGATCATTTTCACAAAAAGAAAAGAATATGTTATAAAACATCTAACACCCTTTTGATAGGTTGTTTTTCGTTGAAGATGATATTCATGGTAAGGAGATTATTCTTGAATTATCTTTATACGAGCCTTATAGGCCAGTGTATCTAAACGTATCCCCCTAGCATTACCTTTGTTTGGTAAAACCGTACCTTCAGAGCAGGATCGTAGTTCGAAACAGGAGCGCGAGTAGAAGCATCTACCATTTTACACAATTTTGGTAACTAACTATGAAAAAAATTGGGGCATTTAAATTAACAATTAATAAGGGTGTTGTTAAATGAGTTCCTCAAAATATTTAGGAGATGGACTAGATTGTTTAAGTTGGTTGGAGGGGTGGATTTAATTTTACTTAGGGGATGGTCATCTAAAAATAAGTTGATATTTTTTCACCCAACCCAAAAAAATACTCCAGCCCAAAAAAACACCCAATCCTAAAAAAAAACCCACCATCCCCACCTCTGAGAACCACTCCATCGTCGGCCACCACCATGACCTCCGGCTTTTTAGAACAACAATTATTCGGTCCCGCTGAAGCTGAACCGCCCGAACGTTTGATCTAAACGACAACTCCCCAATACACCGGCTCTGGTGATCGTCCCAAATCATAACCTTGTTGGACCTTGTGGATCAAGTCCACCACCAACGATCGCAAGAAGTCGGACTTTTTTTCGTTGGCGGTGGATAAGTGGTGAAGATGAAGATGATGGTAATGTTGGTAGGGATTGGGTGTACTACTTAATTTTAGTGGGGTGAAGAGAGAAAGTGGGTGTAGGTTAGTTTGCTCCCACACTACCCCTTATTAAAAATGGGTGCTGTTAAAGGAGTTCCCCAAAATGTTTGGGGGATTGACAAGTTAAATGGACTTTTAGTCCAAAATCACCCATCTAAATTATTATTCATTTTTACTAGGGGAGCGATGTCTGTGCAAACTAACCTAATACCCACTTTCTCTCTTCACCCCACTAAAATTAAATAGTACACCCCACTCCTACTAGCATCACCATCATCTTCAACACTTCTCCACCGCCAGCCACCTGAAACTACATCTTCACAACAATTTATTAGTAAGAAAAAAAAAAGGAAAAAAAAGGCTTGTCTTTTTTTCTTCTTCTTTACTGTCTGAATTTTTTTTAAGAAAAAATTAAATTCGACCGTCAATGGTCGAATTCGATCATCTTCTTCGAATTTGTTTTTGGATATGAAATAATTTTTTTGTTTGAAGAAAAAATTAAATTAAATTTTTCCTTAAAAATTGAAAACTTTAAAAATTAAAAAAAACGACAGTGAAGAAAAAGAAGTAGTGGTGGTAGTGGTCAGAATATTTTTAGTTAGGATTTTTTTTGGGTGGGAATGTACAGTCCCATTTTTGGAGAACCACTCCGGTAGTAAAACTAAATCCATCCCCTAACCAACTTAGAAAATTTGAACCACCCCTCAACCTGTCCAAATATTTTGGATAGAGAATTTTGAAATAAAAACCAATTTAATTTGTCCCCACAACATTTTGAGAAACTCCATTAATAATGGGAGTGCCAAATAATATTAGGATCCAAAATGGGATATTCAGTTACGATTAGGGCCAGAACAAAAACACAGAAACCCTTAGGGTAAGGAAAACACTCGCCGCAATTCTTCTTTTTCAACCTGCCTCTTGCTAAAAAGCTCAAGTTAATTTACAATTAAGGTCGAAAAATGTTAGGGTTTTTTTCTTCATCTTCTCTCCTTTAATCTGCTGGTTTCTGGTTCGGATCTAGGGTTCGTGTTCTCTCGATCCTCTCAGTTGGGAAAGTTTGATTCGGTTTGGTTATTTTGGATAGTGGTATCCACTTTTTTCTTCTTGTTTATCCCCTCTCTCATCCTTATCTCCTTTTGTTTCAGATGTTGCCACCGCAACCTCTCCTTATGCCTATTTTCTTCTTTTTTGACACGCATATCACCTGCATCCTTTGAACTTAATGATGCCCTAATTTTAACTTTCAGCCTTCTCTTTGTTTCTTGTCTCTTTATTGTTTATTCTTACTTCTGAACCACCTATCTTTGTTTTTCTTTTTTAACAAAAAAAAATAAAATAAAATAAAAATACAGATTACACCTTTTCTCCCTTTTTGTCATGGCATCTTCATCTAATCCTTCTGTTTCTGATATTGCTGATCGTATGCGTTCTACAAATCTTGTTGATTCTGAGCATCCTCCTGAAATTGTTTTTCTCTCTCAAGATGCTCTTCGTGAAGGTATTGATCATCGACGTTTTTGTCTACTTGGAAGAATTTTTTCTCCTGAAATCATGCCTTTTTCTACTGTATCTAAAGCTGTTAATAACCTTTGGTGGTGTCTTCACCTTCTTGATGTTAAACGAAAAGAGGACAACCTTTATTCTTTTCATTTTAACTCAGATTCTGACGTGGGTTTTGTTCTCAATCATGCTCCTTGGTGTTTTGATGGTTGTCTTGTTATCCTTGCTGACTGGAATCTAACTATTGATTATCATCTTGTTCACTTTTCACACCAAGCCTTTTGGGTTCAAATGAAGAATCTGCCTGATGAATTTCTCAATCCACGAATTCCTCTTTTGATGGCTGAGACTGTTGGTTCTGTACTCCTTCTTGATCCTCCTTCAGGTAACCCTATAAGAGGTAGTACAGTTCGTGCTTTAATTGATATTGATATTAACACTCCTCTGCCTCGTGGACTTTTAGTTGCAAATGCTTCTGGTAAATCTGAATGGATTAAATTTTATTATGAAGGCCAACCTCGATCTATTTGTAGGGCTTGTTATGTTATCAATGACTCACCCGAAAACTGCAATTCTATTGCTGCTCACCTTGATCATGTTGCTCGTAAGGTTCGCTCATTCGGTTCACCATTTCCTCAATATGGTGATCCTCCCCTCACGCATATGCCAAGACCTATACATGTTGATATCTCTGATGATACACAACCTGATACTCAAATGGATCCTTTACTAATTTCTGATACCAATCCCAGTTTATCTCGTAAATCTAAAAGAGCTCGATCTGAAGACTCAGTTAATGTAGCTCCCACCTTTCAACCTGCTGAATCTGATATTCCTGATGTTGAAGGTCCTTTTCCTTGTACAATTGCTATGAGTGTCTACCCTTTGTCCTCACCTAATCTGGATTCTAGGCCCTTCTCTGGGAAATCTATGGATACCACTCTCCTTTGTACTGAAGATCCAACATTTATCTTTCAGCTGCACACTAATCCCACTGAAAGGATTGATAGCTCTCTTCCTTATGATCCCACTGCCAGCAACCAGGTTTGTCTATTATCTACTCTTTTAATTTTTCTTTGCTTTTACTACTTGTTACTTTCTTTGCTCATAATGCATATTTTAGCTTGGAATGTTCAAGGGTTTGGTCCCCCAGCCACTCGAAACCATCTCCATCAATTAATTAGAGATCATAACCCTGACATTATTTTCTTATCTGAAACCAAATCCATGTGTGATAAGATGTCTAGACTTATTCGCCTGTTCCATTATCCTCATGTTTGGTTCCAAGACTCAATTCGTTCCTCTGGTGGTCTTGCTTTACTTTGGAAAGATGGTCTTAACTGTGATATAGTTTTTCAATTCCGTCATATGGTTCATCTTTTAGTCTCTGTTCCTTCACTTTCTAGTGAATGGCTCCTTACTTGCATGTATGGTTCGTCTATTAAAAATGAAAAGTTGGCCCAATGGTCTTTCCTTGAAGATCTTAGTACTGTTGTTGACCTTCCCTGGGCTATCATAGGAGATCTCAATTTTATTTTTAGTCTTTCTGAAAAAGATGGTGGTCGCTCTTCTACCTCATCTGATGTGAAGTTTATTCATGATGTTATCAGTGAAGCTGGACTTTCTGACTTTCATGCTCATGGTCCATCTTTCACTTGGTCTAATCATCGGCATGGGCCTGCCCATATTCGAGAGAAAATTGATAGGGTCTTAATTAATTCTTCCTGGTCTCTTGTAACACCCCAAATTCTGAATCACGGGTAAATCTCGAATTTAAGATTCAAAATTCGTGTGTTAACTCACTATGAAGGAGAACCTGTCTATATATATATCTTTATAAGCCTCCTACCAATTTTTCTTAAGGCAATAGTGGAGGGAACCTGCAAAACAAAAGAAAAACACTCTGACGCCCAAGTTAGTAATGTACCATTTATAGGAAAAATAAATAGTATACCTTTAGCCCATTAAGGGTCCAATATTTATAGTTTTGAGAATATTTTATGCTGAACCGTCATTACGGCTGCCTACGTACCCTTTAGGGATCAAGCATTACGTAGTTCATAAATTTAAACAAAATATATCCAGCTAAGTCTCTATTACAGTTCAATAATTTTAGATAAATCAAAACTATAGTAAATAAACTTCAAAAATTATCAAATTTTTACATAAATAATATATATTTGTCTAGTTTTCGATACATCAAGCGGTTCCTTAATCCGATCTACGATCAAAGAGAAGTAACTAAATTATCAAACATATACTAGAAATTTCTACTAATGTAAGGACTTGTCTAAACGAAATAGAATTTAACCAAGACGAATCATAAATCTTAAAAAAAATAGTATTGGTAACCCTTTACCTTTTCTATGATATGTATATGTACAAATAAATATATGGAATATTTACCAATCCAACGGTAGATCTTTGGTCCACACCCTTCAATTAACTAACTACTTATAATTTAAAGTAGCAACTCCAGCAGGGTTTTTAGGATGGATCAAGGTCTTTCCTTCATCCAATTGACCTGAAAAGTTTACAGTAGTATCTAATATATCTCATAATAATTCTGTAAAAATATTAGACAGATCCAACGGTAGGTTTGAGAGTAATGAATTTCTCATTTCGAACTCGCTATTTTTGTTCCTCTAACAAAGATGACGATTTTTACTGTGATTGGTGTACTTAAACTTCTCCAAATAAGCTGATATTTTAACCAAGTATACTTTATTATCTCATCTACATCATACTCAATTTTTAGGACCATCCAACGGTCCAATCTTGAGCAATGACTAATTTCTTCTTCTCTCTTTTCTTCCTCCTTAGAGTTATTCCAAGGAGAATTAGTAGCTCCTCCTTTGATTTGCTTCCAAATCAAGTATAAAAACTCTCTTTATGATATTGAAAATACTTATTTCTAATTGAAAACTCTCTTCCTATTTCTCTCTTTCTATTTCTCTCTTCTTTCTTATCTCCCTCCCCCCTTTGTCTTCACAAACTACCTCTTTATATAGGTGAAAATAGAATCATAAGGTGGTGTATAAAAATTAATAGTTGTGGATTAGCCACTACAATGGTGGACTAGCCACCACTTAGTGGTGGTAGACTAACCATCATTCTTAGTGGTGGTAGTGATTGTAGTAAATCTACCACTATCTAGTGGTAATGGAGGTGGATATTAGAAATAATCTTTATTATTATTATTCTTAATCAAATATTTAATAAAAATAGTAAATACTAGATAAACTTTTGTGTACCAAAACTTTGATGTGACTTATGTCCCTAGTTTAATGATTTGAAGACATGTACCAATCAAAATGATCTTGTGAATTAAATCAAGAGTTTTGAGTGAATAAACATTTAGTCCTTAATAAATTATCTATATGTACATATTATACTAATATGACCATAACTCCTAGACCATAAGTCCGAATATGACCCACTATACCATTCTGAAAACTAGATTCAAAGGGCTACAACTTTACTAGAAATAGCCTAAGGCCAATTTGGACAATAAGATGTCCAAAAATGAGTTTAAAATATACTGATAAACATATATACGAAAATATAAATAATAACCTATAAAATGTTGAGTTGTCTTAACCCAAAACAAGTAAAGATGGGCTTAGCCCATTTAACCCATAGTTTCATTGTCAAGTCCATTACCTAGATTATTGTGTTAGCCCATCTAACCTATACATAAATATGTATATATAGATCTTATTAGGAAAGATGATTACACAAAAGATAATTCAATTTAAGATAAATTCATAATACTAGTTCTTGGGTTAGTCTCAAGGCGAATTTGAACTAAAAAAATTCAGGGTATTACATCTCTTGCTTTTCCTCAAGCTAATCTTAATGTTGTTGGCTCTGATCATTTACCTCTCCTGTTTTCTACTTGTCATGCCAATCGTTCTCCTAAAAAAGCATTTACATTTTTTAAATGCTGGTTTCAAGATGCTACTTGTAAGGATGTTATTTCTCAATCTTGGACTCTTCCTTCCCAAGGTTCTCCTGCTTTCCAACTTTCCACTAAGCTCAACAGTTTACAATTTACTCTTAAGCATTGGAATGCTACAGTTTTTGGTCATATCCAGACTCATATTCACTCTCTCCATACTCATCTTCATCAGCTCAATTGTCAACCAATATCTTCTGTTTCTGAAGCTCTTATTGACCATTATACTAAGCAATTAGAGTATTGGTATGATATTGAACATGATTTCTGGGAGCAAAAATTGAAAGAATCCATTGTTAGTCAAGGTGATAGAAACACTAAGTACTTTCATGCTTGTGCTAATTTTCGCAGACGATTCAACCAAATTGACTCTTTAAGATCCCCTGATGGTACTTGGATTTCTGATCGACCTAATCTCGAGAACCTTCTTTCTCATCATTTTTCCTCTATAGCTACCTCTACCAATCCTACTTCTGTTCTTCAGCAACCTTTATTTGATCTCATTCCCTCTTGCATTACTGCTGAAGACAATGTTTCACTTCTTCAAATTCCTTCAGAAGATGAGATTAAAGCAGTTGTCTTTAATATGAGTCCTTGAAAATCTCCTGGTCCTGATGGTTTTCCTCCTGGTGTTTTTCAAAATTGTTGGGATATTATGGGACCTCAGATTATTCAGATGGTTCAAAATTTTTTCCATTCTCACTTTCTTCTTAAGGATCTTAATCAGACTTTTATCACTCTTGTTCCTAAAGTTAATTTTCCCCAGTGCCCTGTTGATTTTAGACCTATCAGTCTCTGTAATGCCACTTATAAGATCATTTCTAAATTATTAGCTAATCGTTTGAAGCCTTTTCTTGATAAGCTAATATCACCTTTTCAGGCTGCTTTTGTTCCTTCTCGACATATTACTGACAATGTTGTTATTGCCCATGAACTTATTCATACAATGAAACGGAAGAAGGGTAAGCATGGTTTTTTAGGTCTGAAACTTGATATGTCTAAAGCTTTTGATCGTATTGAATGGTCTTTTCTTCTGGGGGTTCTTACGAGTTTTGGTTTTTCTGCGGATTAGTGTCAACTCATTCATCAGTGCATCAGTACTCCTTCTATTTCTATTTTATTAAATGGTGCCCCTTGCCAACCTTTTACTCCTGAAAGAGGTTTACGACAAGGTGACCCTCTCTCTCCCTATCTTTTTATAATCTGTATGGAGGCTTTTTCTCGTCTTTTGCATCATGCAGAACAACAACAACAGATTCATGGGATTCAAGTGTCTAGGAGAAGTATCTCTCTTTCTCATCTTTTTTTTGCTGATGGGTGTCTTTTGTTTATCAGAGCAAACCTCAATGAAGTCAGAAATTTGGTTGATTTACTCAACTCTTTCAGTCTTGCTTCAGGCCAATCCATTAATTTCACTAAATCAGCAGTGTTTTTTAGTCCCAATATTCATCATCGTCATTGTCGTATGCTCACTAGAATTCTTCATGTTCATCGTATTAATCTTCGTGATAAGTATTTGGGAGTTCCTCTATTCCTTTCTAGATCCAAAATTCAAAGTTTTGATTCTCTTATCAATAAAGTTGCAACAAAACTTGCTACTTGGAAAGGAACTTTGTTATCTCAGGTAGGTAGATCTATTATGGTTAAGTCTGTCCTTGGTACAATCTCTGTCTATCAGATGGCTAGCTTTAAATTACCTCAGTTTACTCTCAATCAATTAGATAAAATTCAGAGAATTTTTTGGTGGGGTAAGAACAAAGGTCAGTGTAAGGGTTTCTATCTCAAAGCTTGGACTTCTTTATGTAAGCCTAAGAAATTTGGTGGTTTAGGCTTCATGAATTCTTCTAAGTTCAATATTGCTATGTTAGCTAAACTTGCTTGGAGAATGGTCACTCAACCTCAGTCTTTATGGGTTCAAATTCTTAAATCTAAATACTTTCCTTCTGTTTCTCCTTTGTCTTCTTCTATTCATAAATCTGGTTCTTGGATTTGGAAAGGAATTCAAGAAGGCCTTAAGCTGGTTTCTCAGTTTAGTATGTGGGATTTCCGAAATGGTGATCTTATTAATGTTTGGAATGATAGATGGATTCCTACTCTTCCTCTTCCCCTTAAAGATCTTGTTCCTACTGCTCACTATATTGTTACTGTTAGTCAGCTTATTGATTTTTCTTCTCTTACTTGGAATCTTTCTTTGTTACAGTCCCTTTTTCCATCTTCTATCATTCAAGCAATTCAGCAACTTCGGATCCCTCTTTATGGTCATGATAAGCTAAGATGGTGTTTAACTAAGTCTGGAAATTTTTCTGTTAGTTCTACTGATTCTCATCTTTCTTCTCTTCATTCTACCTCCTCTACTTCTCAACAGAGTTTTCCTTGGCTTAAACTTTGGCACTTATCAGTTCATCCTCGGGTTCTTCTTTTTTTATGGAAATGTTTGTCCTCTTGCTTACCAACAAGAAACCATTTATCTAGCTTCATTGATCTACCTACCCAACTTTGTCCTTTTTGCACTCAGAAGCCTGAAACTGTCTCTCATTTGTTTATGGGTTGTGACTATACTCAAGCTGTCTGGTTCTCACCACCTTTTAATTACAATCTTTCTCGGGTGGAACATTTAGATTTTCACACTTGGGTTAAATCTTGGTTTACAGATCATTTTGTTTTTGGATTTTCTACTGTTGGTATACCTGAGATTGCTGCTGTCATTTCTTGGCAGATTTGGAAGGCAAGATGTAATTTGATCTTCAAGAATATTTTTATTCCTCCATTGCAGCTTGCTAACCTTATCTTTAAGTCTCTTAATTATTGGTTGCAATCTGTTCACCAAACTCCTATGTTGCAACCCCCTTCTTTTGCATCTAAGTGGATTCCTCCGCCTTCATCCTTCATCAAAATTAATGCTGATGCTTCCTGGTCATCTAACTCTTCTACTGCAGGACTAGGTCTTATTGCTCGTGATTGTGCAGGTAGTTTTCGAGGAGCAAGATGTCTAACTGTTCCAGCATTAGATGCTGAGCATGCTGAATGCCTTGCCATCCTTCATGCTATCTTTTGGGCTCAAGAACTATCTATATATAATGTAAATATTGAAGGAGATAATCAAGCAGTACTTAGTTTTTTGAATACAGGTCAAGGTTCGATTCACTGGCGCAATCATAACATCCTTGATGATGCAATCAAACTTCTCTCTGTTTTTCATTTTCATGTATGTAAATATGTTTCTAGAGACTATAATAGAGTAGCTGACTGTTTAGCAGCTTATGCTCGTAGGAACTCCTCAACAGAAACTTGGAGATTAGATGTTCCACCTTTTTTAGTTGATGTTCTCTTACAGGATCAATCTCTTCTTCCTGTTTCTGCCAGTCATACTGATCCTAATGTCTCTAATGTAACTGCTACTACTTCTATCTCTTTGCTTTCTTCTTAATATACAGTTTGTGTGTTTATCAAAAAAAAGTTACGATTGGAATCAGATAAATAATGTGCCTTTGAATATAAGTTTAAAGGTACAAAATAATATTCTATGAGAATAAAAATTCTTATTTGCTGCAAAATCTTTGTATGTTATTTGAAGTTCCATCAATTCTCACTGTTAATCCACTATACAATAGTGTTCCAAGTCAACCTATTACAACTCAATACGTTGACTCACATAATGTTACAGAAAAAAGAAAAAAAAAGCTAAGAAAAGTACAAGTATTACCAAAAATTAGATTACGGTTCCAGGATCAATTAAGAGGAGTCGACTCTAGGAACCGGATCGAAGTTGAACCCAGAACAACTTGTTTCCTTGTTCAAGAGCGAAGAACTGAACCCCAACATTGAAGTTCCAAGATCAAACTCTAGCAAATTGTTTTCCAATTGGTACCCTCCTATAACAATCGAAGCCTTTGGATTCAAACCTCCATCCAATAATCCCAAGCACATAACTTGGTCACTTATTGGAACCATTAAGTTGGAACCAAAAATCCTCCAATTCACCATCTCACTCTGCAACACAAAATTTATATTCGGCACCACAGGTCCGTTTCGGTTCCAACCTATGCTCTCGGTTCTAAAACAGAACCCAAATGGTGCAACTGGTTCCACCCTCGTCATATTATACAACTTCGAACTGCTAACAAAAACTTCAGTTAAAGCATTATAAATAGAGCTCTCTAAAGTAGTGTACGGAACAACTGTGCTTAATTTGGTTCCACCAGAACCGGTTTTACTATCAACAGATAATAACGCCGAATTTAACAGTAACCGGTTTCCATTAACCTTGATTGACTTCACTCCGATGTAGTACTCATCTGATGATATTAGTTCCAATTCTGTACCGGATTTGCTTATAAGTGGAGTGAAGATCAATGATTTTGAGACGTCGATATTCGGACCAAACATGTAGGGCCCACCGCCGAAGAAAACAACACCGTCGGATACAGTTGATGATGGTAAACAGATGGCGAATTTACGGTGGAGATTGAATATTGCTGATAATTGTGATGGTAACCCAATTCGGTTCCGTCCAAGACCCGCCATTCCTTGAACACCACTTGCTAGTTGGTTTAAGAGAGATGTGGTTCCACAAGAGAACAAGAAATGATCAGCGGTTGAGATTGACCCATTTGTTGATCGAACGGTGATCTCATCTTCTACTAGCTCTCCTCTTGAGATAGTACCAGCGACGGTGTTTTCAGGGAAGAGAGTACATGAATTTTTGCTACACCCAGGTGTAGGGAAAGTGGAAGACTCAGATTTGGTTGCCAAAGCGGTCGAGCATTGGATGGACCGGCACTGAACCGGGCGGTACGTGGAGGATACGTATCCGGAGTGACAGTCAACCCAAAGAAAACGGCCTCCAAGATCTACCACAAGATTTATGGGTACGGGGGGAGTTCTTTGATGAAAATGGGTTATGTATTGGTGGGACCCACCATCTTTGATGATGGGAAGAATAAGCGAATCTGAACCGTCTGATCTTTGGGCGTTGGAGGAGAGAGAGATTAAGATGATCAGGAAGAGAGAAGAGAAGTGAAGAAGACGAAAAGAAGCGGCGGCCATTGAAGAAGAAGAAGAAACCTGCAAGTTGAGTTGGTTTAGAGAGAGAAAATGTTAGAGAGAGAGAGGGGACTGATTTGCGATAAGGGGAGTAGTTTTATAGAGTTGAGATGTGGTGCGGTGAAAAGGCGCCGCGGATGGGGATAAGAAGACTTGGGGTTGACTGGATTGCCCCTTGTTTATGTTTTAGGGTTGTGTCTCCAGCTAGGATAGATATAGATAGATAACTAAGGTAGTTCGTGCTTATCTAGTTTTCGAAGTTGTTGTGGATTATGGACCTGAGACTTTTGATGCTCGGTGGACCCTACTTCGCCAATACCATCGACTTCATTGTTCCGCGTATTCCTCAAAAGTTGATCCAACTAACATTATGCAGTGCAACGTGGCAAATGGTTGTCGCAGTAATCCGTTTACCCGAGAATCCAACCAAATCAGAAGTTCCAGGGTAATGCTATGTACACACTTGGTCGGGTGTTTTTATATTAAACACCGGCCTATGGGGTTCACATAGATAAACTTGGATAGTTAAAATTTTGTGAGGTTATTTTCTTTATTATGGGCAACATCTTAATAAAAAATCAGTTCATTCTAAAAATTCTAACCCTAATTTTTTGGTTCTTCAATTTTAAAAACTGCCGCTATTAGTATTAAAAAAATGCTAAACTTACAGCCTTATTGCTAGTCATTTTACGGTCCTCAAATAATTTTATACCACTCAGAATTGCGTCATTCCTAAATTGACGCAAATACTTTTCTAGATAGCAGTAAGGTTTAGAATACACTTCCCAATAAGTGAAGCATTTAGTATTATAATGGTTATGGAACTGACTCTTTGATATTGGTGTCAAAAATTAAGAATCGAAGTACTCAAGACTCCACTAATACTAGAATTGATCATTCCTATTCTATTTCCACCTATTAAAGTATCAAAATCGACAAAGACTCAAAGTGGAAGGAACCAAAAAATAGGTTTTAGTTTCAACTAGTTGAATAACCGAATCGTAACCAACCCATTGGCCCTACTACACATACCTATAGTTTTTAAGGATAATGCTACGGTGGTGTATATTCACATATCCATGTGAGTTGCGTCAAACTTAAAATTGTTCATTTCTATAGATTATTTTGTAGGTTTTTCGGTAACCCTTGTACTACTAGGTTTTTAATACGTGGTCGTTCCACTGCCACATTACTTGAAAAAGCCTCTAAAATCACTTTTAGGACGATATGTCCACTTTTGAGAGGGTAATGGTTGGGTCCTACCTGTCACATCAACTTCTAACACTAATTCTTATTTTTGGTCAGTTTAAAAACAATAAAGTTTTTTGGATAGACACTTTTACAAAATTGGTGCCAGATGCATATGTGGTAGGGTGAGACCCATCACTTTCCCCTCCCAAAAGTGTTATGAGAAAATTTCTAACTTATGTGGCAATAAGACTCACTATACCACATAAACATCGGGCAATTGTTTTGTAAGGGCGTCGGTCCAAAAGGCAGGACTCGTTCAAAAATCATTTTCCTCTCTAATATGATAGAGGAGGACCACCTAAGTGATAAGTTATAGACATACAGACTGCGACAGCATGTATATCAGTTTCGATGAGGTAAGTACTAAGGTTCACATGTGTCGTGAGGCCACATGCGAATTCAATTACTATTTTTTGTCTTTTTAATATATATTAGGGCACATGCGATCCAGCATAATTTATGCTAATCATGCTATGTGTTAATACTTAATTTAATTAATAATTAAAGGATGATCACTGGTACTACTTTTCAAAAGCATCGATTCCTTTTCTTGAAATCTTTATTGGGTCAGACCGAAAACTAATTGAAAAAAAAAAAAGGGCAAACTAGGGTTACCCCCAGTTGCTAATTGAAATTAGGGAAACCCCCCATACTAATCATATTTAGGGATATAACCCCAAAATTACTTTTCCGTCAACTTCAAAGTTAACCGACATTATTACTTAATTTTTTGACTGAATTGCCCCTACTTGTCCCCCACGTTTTCAACTAAATGGTGTTTTTTAAAGTAAATACCAAAAATGCCCTGGTAGTTTCATAGAGCTAAAAAAATACCAAGAAAGCCTCTTGTAGTTTCATAACCCGAGAGAGTGAGGGACGATTTCAACAAAATGAGAGATTGAGGAAGAAGAAGAAGGTGCAACCATGAAAGGGGAAAAAGCACTCTTGCCTTTTTGAGTCTTAAATCTTCATCAAGTTGTCAATCTAAGGTGAGATTCATAATATTCTCTCTTGTTAGAATTAATTTGAAATAGGGTTTGAGTTTTAGAAATTAGAATCCTAAATCCTAATTATTTTGTAAATTTATTTATGCAAAATTTAGGGTTTGAGACTCCTTATACCTAATTAAACAATGTTTATAAGGTTTTCCAAATTAGGTATAATCTGTAGCTGATATAAGGTTTGAGACTCCTTAAAATTAGGTATTAGGTTGTTAATATTCATTCTTGTCATTTCATTTGCTAGTATTAATTTGAAAATTTGAACTAGTGTTTAAATTTTAAAACCCTTATTCCTTATTAATTTCTTATTTTTATTGATTATTTACTACATAAGAACCCTTTACTACATAAGAACCTTAATTATTTTTCTGAATTGTTGTATATATTGGTTTAATTGTTTTTCT
>MVGT01003944.1:75014-100096 GCA_002174775.1 Macleaya cordata
CTAGAGGGTTCAATTACAAGTCCTTGGTGGACCAACTTGTAATTATTATTTTAGTTCCTAATTTTATAAGAGTTATAAAGGGATTAGGAAACTAAATTAATTAGCTAGTTTTAGTGGGACCCAATTTAGATCTAATTAGGAATTGGAATTAGGGTTAGGATGGCCTCCCTTATATATATAAGGGAGGGGCGATTTTTAGAGGACCACCTCTCTAAAAATCGTGGCTCCCATTCCCCTCCCTCTCCATCTATTCTAATTACTTCTAAAATACTAAAAACCCTAGCCTCCATTAATACTAACTCTAGGGTTTGGTTTTGAGGAAGAAGGAGAAACAATTTTGAAGATCCGCTCCGTTGGATTGAAGCAGGAAGAGGAGAACTTCAACCTAGTGTCTTCTTCAATCACGCTTCAAAGGTAATAACCCTCCAACCTTCTTAAGATTCCTAACAGCGATTAAGAACTAAAAGGGATTCAAGGAAATAGTTTTAAACTAATTTTAATTCCGCTGCCAGTTTAAATTTTAAAAACCTAGAATCCCTTACAAAAATATAGTTAGAATTGGGGTTCCAGACTAAATTCATGAATGAAGAGACCATCTCACAAAAAAATAAAAATAAGTATCAGCCCTTAAGTGGGCTCTTCAAAGTCTGTTGAAACATGGTGTAAATGTAAATGGAGTGCAATGTTACTAAGAAAAAGTGGGGCATGAATATAGTTGGCCCCCCTAATAATAAACTTAGGGCTCCGCCCCTGCCCCATCATCCATCGATGCAACATAACGATAAAAATGAATGATTCAATCATAGCTGATTTTCAAAAAACTAGATGACAGAATTGCCAGTTTTAAAATGAATTAATTTTTTGCGAGGAGAACATACCTCATATTTAGATCATCCTCACAAAAAATCAGTCCATAGTTTATCTTAATGTAGCCCCACACACTATTATAATCTTAAATTGTCACGGTCATGGCAATATAACGATATCACGGAAACAAGAAATTTGTTTTAGAAGTTGTTTAAATTGTATTTTTGGGACAAGGAAACCAAAGAATTTTCGTGGTTCACATGTTTCCTTGTAAAACAAAAATTAAACTACAGTACAAAAAGTTATAAATTGTATGATTTTCTTGAAAAAATTTACACAATACACCAAAATTTGGGCTTAGAATTTTTAATTAAATCGGAATGATTTCAAACGGTTCCTTGTTTTGGAACGGTTTGAAACTGTTGCTATTTTGGAACCGTTTCTATATTCATGAAGGGGGGGTTATTCAATCAAGATTTTCATGGACTTCCATGGACTTTCATGGACTTCTGAAATCAGGTGTTATTGGTTCAAGACTTTGAGAGAGTCTTGCAAAGTCATGTGTTATTGGTTCAAGACTTTGAAAGAGTCTTGCAAAGTCATGTGTTATTGGTTCAAGACTTTGATGGAGTCTTGCAAAGTTAGTGTTATTGGTTATAGACTTTAAAGTCCATGACTTTGATAGATTTACTTTTTTCATGGACTTTCATGGACTTTGAAAGACTTTTGTGTACAAATTGGCTTGTATGAAATCCCACCAAAATAGGTGGGATTGTCATGGACTTCATATTAATAATTAATATTGAATTAATAAATAATATTAAAATTAATTAATATGGTAGACATAATAATAATTAATATTAATATTTAATATTAATAATATAATTTGTATTTAATAATTAATATTAATACCTAGTATTTTAATAATTAATAATATAAATAGTTATGATTGATAACTAATAAAAATTATTAATCATGACAACAATTATTTATTTATAATCATTACTTATTATTATTATTAATAATTTATAATAATTATAAATATGAATAATTAATATTAACAAATATAAATTAAACTATAATTGTTATTAATTTTGTTACTACAAAACATTAGGAGTCTGCAAGAGTCTGCAGGAGTCTACAAGAGTCTGCAGGAGTCTGTAGCAAGAGTCTGCAGGAGTCTGCAAGACTCTGCAGTAAGAGTCTGCAGGAGTCTCCAAGACTCTGCGCAGGAGTCTGCAAGACTCTATAAGAGTCTGCAGGAGTCTGTCAAAGTCTATCACTTTAAAGAGTCTGTAAAAGTCCATGAAAGTCTAGATTGAATAACCCCCTGGAAAAGTAAAAAAGACATGCTATGAAACTAAATTATTCCTTATGTAAATGAAAGAATGATAGTTACAACATACGAGACTAGAGCAGAGACGCTCCAAAAAAGGAGACCAACAACAAACGTAATGTTCCATATTCTAGATGGTTATGACCTACTTCAAAATAGGTTAGGACTTAAAACCATTCCAAATCATAAAAGATGCTCAATAAAGAACGATCAGGGAGTGTGCTAAGTTCCTAGTAGCTAGTGCCTAGTTGACGATTGTGGCATTAGTGTTTAGAAAAGTTGAAAAAAAAAAAGACAGTTCATCTCCATCACGCACAAAAAAAAATAAATAATTAGACCATCAACCAAATAAATGAACTCTTTTATCATTTTCATATGATAAGCGCTGCTTAGTTTAACTGGTAAAGTATGTTGACAGACTTCCATTTAAATTCTGTTTGTATCAAATAAATTATAATTCAAACGTTCCAGTACTCATGGTTGATTCTTCAATATTTACAAATTGACAATTTCTCTATTTTCTATCGGCATGTTAATGACCCTCTTCACGTGTGGGAAAAATGGGTGCAATTATCCTGTCCCTTTCTTAGTAACTAAATCCGTGGCAAAGGGGTAACGCTCCCGCTCCCAGTCCGCGGATTCACGGATTGAGAGCGGATCCGCCTCCAATCCGCGGTTCCATATTTTGTGAATCGCGATTCCAGATTTTCAAACCGCGGTTGAAAGTTTTTGGATATTGAATACTCGATTTATGGTAGCTATTTACAGTCCACAGACAAATAAAGTACACTTCAAGAATCAATTATCATCACAAAACTAAAATAACTTAAACAAAGAAAAATTATTTGAAATTAATCTGCATCATTGTTCTTCTGGAAAAAAGAAGAATGAAATCCATCTTCATTGTCACTTCTAAATCGAACATCTTACATGAGGAGACTCTCTAAGGCACCATCTCCTTTTGCCGCGTACATATGTAGTACCAATGTACAATCGACTAGATATTTCAGAAACCAACATTCAATATATATTTCAAAAAATCCAAATCGAGATAGATTTCAACCCTGAGAGTGAAAATAGACTTAACCCCAAATCCCAATCTCTGTTAGGGTACCGTTTGAAGGAGAAGATGAAGGATCTGCAAGATCCGAAGTATGCCAAATTGAAGAAAATAAAAGATGAAAAGAAAAAAAAATGCTCAAAACATGGTGGAG
Source organism: Macleaya cordata (assembly GCA_002174775.1). Classification (NCBI taxonomy): domain Eukaryota; kingdom Viridiplantae; phylum Streptophyta; class Magnoliopsida; order Ranunculales; family Papaveraceae; genus Macleaya; species Macleaya cordata. Next base: position 78,372 of record MVGT01003944.1, read on the forward strand.
AAGAAAGCTTGCTCTTGACTCTGTTCTTTGCACTTGCAGGGTCTTTTTCTTTTTCTATTGATAAAGTACTTTCAGGATAAAGGATTTGAAGGATCTCTCCTAGTGACACGTGCTGCCCTAAAATCATTTGATGACATGTGGCGATTTCTACAAAAAGTGATTCATAGATAAGTGCTCATCTAAGTCGTCCATTCTTAATAATCTGACAGTTCTATGCAATGTATAAATATATCAGAATTTCTTAACGGGCATATGTTAAAATGTATTCTTCTTTTTAGAGAAATATGTTAAAATGTATTCAAATTAATATATATTATTTTTTTATATTAATTATATTATATTAAAAATATATGGCAACATACATATTAAATATATACTAGGCACTCTAAATCCTAAATATTTTATGATGGGGCGCTCCAACGTTTCCGATCCCGCTTTACGCTCCGGTTACTTAGGTTCCTGTGTGGGGGAATGGAGATCATCCCCTCCAATACGAGTCCAAAGCCGTACTATTTACAATATTTAAATTGCAAAACCGTGGTTTGGTATTAAAAACTGTGCTTTTTCAAATGCCATCGTATGCAATCCGTTTAAAAAAAAAATCTGGAATATTTTCTGAAACGAACAACGTTTCCGAAAAAGATTAGAGCCGTTTTCTTTCCATTTTGTCTCCTACGGCGAACGCAGACCCTTATTTCGTCGTTTTATCGTCCATCAAAACCGTTTTTAAACCATTAACAAAAGTTACAAAACCATCACGTGGTTCCAATATGAACTGTGATCTTTTGCCTTATACTCTGTCACTTTCTGCTATTCCCCCTACTATGAAACCCTAGCTCACTTCAATTCTAGAGACAGAAACAAAACATCAGAAATCAGAAAACAAACTCAACCCATCAAACCCTAACATGTCTTCTTCATTTTTTATGCTTCTTTTCCTCTCCTTCTCCATCTTCTTCTCTATTCATATTTTCTCTCTTCCGATACCACTTCTTATACCAATAGAAAAAGACCCAATTACCCTTCAACACACCACGACAATTTCCCAAGGTACCCCTCTTACCACCATTAAATTACTATTCGACCTAGGTTCCTCTTTCAGTTGGATTGACTGTAGCAACAAAAACCCTAACTCTACTTCTTACCGTCCCATCCCCTGCAACTCATCTCTCTGTAAATCTCTTAATTACTTCTCCTTACCCTGCTCCAGTAACCACACCTGTTCACTCTTCCCTGAAAACCCACTAACTCGGAAAGCCACCATAGCTGAGTCGTTTCGTGACTCGCTCTCTTTACCCACGACCAACGGTCGTAACCCGGGGCAACTCGCGCTCATCTCCGATTTCATTTTCTCTTGTTCTTCTCAACCTCAACTTCTCCTAGGTCTCCCCGAGGGTGTTTCTGGCCTTTTGGCATTAGGCCGATCGAATTTTTCGCTCCCTGCGCAGGTTAGCAACGCTTTCACTTTGCCGTACTTGTTTACGCTGTGTCTGTCCAGTTCACCCTCTGCTCCAGGTGTCGCGTTCTTTGGGACACGTGGACCTTACGTGTTTCATCCCGAAACTGACCTCTCTAATTCTCTTATTCACACTCCACTCCTTCTTAACCCCGTTAGTAATACCGTTATTACTTATAACGGGCGTCCCTCAGACGAGTATTTCATTGGCGTCAGAACCGTTAAGGTTAACGGAAAACCCGTTAAGTTAAACGGCAAGCTCTTGACCGTTGATGAGAATGGATTCGGTGGGACCAAGATCAGTACTGTTCTACCGTACACAACAATGGAGACTTCTATATACAAGGCTTTTACTGAAGCATTTACAAGAGAAGCAGCTAAGCTGAATCTCAGAGTAACAAAAAACCCTGTCAAGCCATTTAGTGTTTGCTTCTCATTGGATGATGTAGGGAGTACGAGAGTGGGCCCAGCAGTTCCAACCGTTGATTTTGTGATGGAGAAAGATGATGTGTATTGGAGGATGTTTGGGGTGAATTTGATGGTGAGGATGGTGGGGGATGAAGAGGAGGACCATATGTGGTGTTTAGGGTTTGTGGATGGTGGGACCAACCCTAGAACATCAATTGTGATTGGAGGGCATCAGATGGAGGATAATCTTCTTCAGTTTGATCTACGGTTGAAAAGATTTGGATTTAGTTCTTCACTTTTGATCAAACAGACCTCTTGTGGTAATTTCAACTTCACTATAGAAAGTAACTTAAATTGGTGAAAAATAGGTTTTATGAAATTTTCAACTTTATAAAGTAACGTTTGTTATGATCTCTGGGTACACAATATATCTCTCTGGAAACTCATATAAACTTATTCTCTCTGTAAGCTTACAAATACGTACAAGATTTTTTCTTGTTTCTGTTTCTTATAACAAAGGGTAGTCTAACATATATATAACATGGAGAAGATAAGTTTGAATGTGTAGGGATGGTGGTGTTAGACACCTACACCATGGGTGTCGGGCCCACATGAGAAATGCATGGTGGGCAGCCACCAATGCACGCATGTTATGACAACGTTTGATTAATAATTAATTATTTTTACGTTGTTGATTGTAATATTTTGGCACTTTCTTTTTCGTCTATTAATGGTGATTTCTCTCCGTTATGTATGGCCAGGGGCGAAGCCAACTTGAAACCTGAGGGGCCCTGGCACCCAGCCTCAAGTGCTCCCTTTGATTTTTTAGTACTATTATATATAAAATTTGATTAATTTTATGTATTAGCCCCTGCTCAAATTTTTTTAACACTTTAGCGTCTACAATCACAAAATTCTAGCTCCGCCCTGTGTATGGCGCTTCTTTCATATTTTCGTGGAGATTAATATTTTCTTCTCACATACTTGTTACCTGCGGTTTATCTGCGTCCTTGCATGTCAATGTAATATGGGTAATAATCTCATTTACCCAAAAAAAAAAGTTCAAACCCTAGTTTCGTGCTACCATGGGTAGTGTTGGGCCTGGAAAATTTTAAACGCACCCCCAAATATTATTGGCAGACCCCATAACATAACAAATGTATATTCAGTAGGGGTGGGACTTGGGTTGAGTCAATCCGACCTGGAATTTGGGCAAACATGGACAAATATTGTTGGGCATTTGGGCAAGTATGGGCATTATTTTGCCAACCCGTAGTAAAATTTGGGCAAGCATGGGCGTAGATAATTGTCAACTCAAGCAACCCGCCCAACCCGAGGAACGTATATAAATATTAAGATTTAAATTGATTACTAACATGGAAATATGTGACCAGAAAAAGAAAACTCTAATTTTACCAAGTATTTTGAAAGATATAAAAAGATAAATATATTAATTAAGTTACTAGTATAGGATGGAGGTATTAAGACCTAAAATAAAAACTTTTCTTTTCTCATTATATGTAAAGTAAAATTATAATATTACTTAATAAGTAAAACTCAAAATAGTATAAAGACAATTATGGATTTGGATTTCGATGTTACTATATTTTGTTTAAATTTTTCATTTATTATGTGAGTAGATTGTTAGTTTGTTTATCTTTTTAAAGATATTTTATTTATTTAAGTTTATTATTTATTTTTATTAATTTTTTGTATTAGTAATTTCATTCAATCACCTAAATTTATTGAAACATGGGCAACCCGAAGAACTCAAGAAATCCGAAGTACCCAAGAAACCCACTCGTGCCATGCGTGGGTAAGCCTCTTATAGGTTTCGTGGGTTCTATGGGCATTCTCGGCAAATGAGGTACAGTGTGGGCATGACATGTCCAAAGTCTCTAACCCGCCCAACCTGCCCAAGTCCCACCCCTAAAATTCAGGGTAGGGGATGCCTACAGGTCTGCCAATAAGATTTTGAAGGGCGCTTATAAAATGACTACTTTTTCAGTGTATAGGTCCAATAAGATGTGGGCTAAATATTCAGATTAATTAGCATGGATCTACCATGGTAGCCCGTCCTACTGTGATAGTTGTACTTACAATGGGCGGGTTAGTTGGGGCTAAATATTAGATGAAACTGTACTCTCATTAGGGGTGGGACTCAGGCGGGTTCGGCGGGTTGGAGGCTTTGGACATGTTATGCCCACACTATACTTCCGTATGCCTAGAATGCTCATAGAACCTACAAAACCCATAAGGGGTCTATCCACGCATGGCCCGTGTGAGTTTCTCGGGTTCTTCGAATTTCTCGGGTTCTTCGGATTGCCCAAGTTACAATAAATTTAGGTTATTAGACTTATTAATACAAAAAAATATAATAATAATTAATAAATAATAAATTTAACCTCTTTCACGGTTTCAAAAGACAAACAAGCTAACCATCGATCTGCTCACGTGATAAATAAATTAAAGATGATTTTATAATCTTTCAAGTTTTAGTTATTATGTAGTAAAAATCTTTTTAAATTTACATAAAATGAGACACATGAAAAGTTTTCTTTTTGGGTCTTAATACCTCCACCCCATATTAGTAATTTAATACATTTATCTATTTCTATCATTCAAAATATTTTTTCAGGCGCCATATTATTTCTGTGTTATAAGTTTCTCAGGTTGGGCGGGTTGTCCGGATTGACAATTATTTCTGCCCATGCTTGCCCAAATTTAACTTTGGGTTGACAAAATAATGCCCATACTTGCCCAAATGCCTAACAACCTTTGCCCATGCTTGCTTGCCCAAATACCGGGTTGGGTTTGGGTTGGTCGGGTTGACCCAATCCAAGTCCCTCCTCTAACTCTCATTAGGTTTTTTTTTTAATTCTTGGAGTTTTAGCTACCAGAAGTTCTCATAAAAAAATTTGACAACTTTTTATTGATGTACATCTCTGGAAATAATGCTTAGTGCTTACATTCATCAGAAGTAAAATTAGAAAGAATGAAAGAACAACTCATCTTTTACAATAATTCTAGCTCTTCAAAAATGGGCCGGGTAAGATAGCTAGGGCCGGCTTGTAATTTACAAACTCAAGTGAATTCGGATACAGAATTTTGTCATGAATACATGCATGGTGGTGGGATCGTGTCAACAACGTACTTTTGATTCGAGTGCAAGCAAAGAAGGAGTGTGATAGATCATCTTGGATCCAACTTCGCTGGAATTCAAATCAGGTAGTCGTTGTATGCCAGGAAAGGAGGGTCTGGGATATCTGTGGGCAGGTTCTTGATGTAGTTGTAAAACCTCATTGTGTCCTCTTCGGCCACCGTTTTGGTATCAACTACATCCTCACTACTTATCAGTACCCACAGATCCTCTGAATTAACCCTCTCTATACTACCTCGGCAAAACGGACACGACTCCGACCTCGTCTTCCTGCCATATGGAAGAAAAAAAAAAAAAAAATGTTAACCAAACATACCTTAATTAATTTGTCCATGACAAAAACTATATATATCATAGATCGACAGACCACATTAATTGACCACATAACTTCATAGTTGATGTGTACGCTTTATCTCAGCTAATGTAGTCAGTTATGATCCATGAATTAACCACAAAAATGATATGGCATTCTACATGTACACATCAACTACGACGTCATAATGTGGTAAGCTAATGCGGTCAATATCACAAGCTATAGTCGAAATGGAAATGCGAGGAAGAATGGGATATAATAATTACCAGTCGTTGTAACAGTTGAAGCACATTGCATGGCAACAACTGGGCAAGACGATCTTGGTGCATGTTTCCATGCAAATCCCACACTCATCATCCTCACACTCCGAATCCAAACGGTTGAGCCTCCTCGTCTCCCGACCAAGCATCCTCACACTTCTAACCTCCTCTTCAATAAACAGAGTATCAATGGATGCGAAAGCCATTGACACTTGAAGAGAGGGTAGGATCACACCTACAATTCATATTCAAAAACAAAACTTAATTGTTAGGGCAGCTAACCCTAACCCTAAAATAGATTGTATTCTTAATTTTATGTTTTACATGTTTGATAAAATGTCTCTGAGATGATTAATATTTTACCATAGAAGTCTCTAATGGTTGCTTTCCTTTGAAGTGATGATGCTTTGGCTCTCCCATCTCCATTCACCTGCATGCATGTGTAGTATTTAATTTAGAGAAGTAATTAATTAGGAACTAATTAAGAGAAATTAAGAAATAATATAGGATAGCTAAGGAAATTAATTAAAGCCACCAACCTCGTAGATTATGATGGAGAATTGGCGTAGGAAATATGGGAGAAGGGATGTTGAGGAAAATCCCAACCGTTGGATCAAAAGCATCAGGTGTGGTGCCAAGTGATCGTAACAGAATTTCATCTGTATACGTTCACCACCACCTGTTGCTCTTGGGAGTGATTTTGCCCTACACCACAACACACCAACCAAAAAAAAAAAACAAACAATTCAATCCATGTCAGTTAATTAAAAATTAAAATCATCTACAATTCAATTTATATAATCAACCATGCATAAATCATTGAGTAGTTCAAGATTAATTTGTGGCTCCACACTTTACTGAATCTAGAAACATGAAATTCATTATGATTACAGCGCTGCTGTGTGGTCAGACTATATTACAAAATAAATGTTAGATGTTTATGTGGTATGGTGGATCCCACTGCCACATAAATTGAAAATTCATTCATAACAATTTTGGGAGGGGAAAAATGGTAGATCCCACTTCGCTACATAAGTATCTAACATTTGTTTTGTAACATGGGTGGGCCAAAAAACTTTATTGTTATGATTAATATGATTTCTAGCTGTTTGATTCAGGATTTTTAGGCTTGAGTCCCATGAAATAATATATGAGACAACTAGAGTGATTGATCCAATGACTAGAATTAAATCATCAGCATTGAGGATGATCTTTTTTGTGGGGTCCACTAAAATATTCTTGGGCATGCAGTGAATGAAGTAACACAGATCCCAACAATAAAAATTAGTATCCAAGCTTATTGTCCACCTAAGGACCAATTGGACCACAGTGGTTCTTAAATCAGTAATATCACAGTACCACCTCTTAACATTTTAACATGCAAGAAGGAATCATGCATGCATGCATGATCATCCAACAGCTCTGCAGACATATAGAGGAAAGAAACAAAATAAATTACATAATTTCTCTCTTTCTCTCTCTTTACAATGTCACAGCTTGCATGCATGAAAAACCAAAAAAAATGCATGCATGCAAGATAAAAGTATATAGTTTGCCTGAACTACAAAACAGAAAACTCATATCCCAAAATAAAAAATATAAATTGTAATGGAAAACCATAACAAACCCTTAGGCAGATGAAGAAATTCCAACCCAAGAAATTAAACTAAATTAATAAATAAGTGAAAGGAAATTCAGAGAACATATAAAAGTCATAGAGCATAAAATCTTAAAAAATCTAGAGAAAAAAAAAAAAACAGAAACCCATTTGAATAAACATGCTGAAAACCCAATTGGTGAAAAATTAAGAACCCATTCAAGAAAAACATAAACAAAAATTGGATGAGTAGCAGAACAGAGAGATAAAAGTCATCAAATTAATAATACTCACAGAGCATTTGCATGTTGAATATCAGATTCAAGAACATCAAGTGTCTCTTTATAGGATGACCTAGTAAGATGCTTATAACACATCTCCATTTCTCTTTTTGGATTTGATTTCTTCAGTTTCTAGATAGCTAGAAACTTGATCAATAATGATCAAAAGCAAGCTGATTGAACTAGTGATGACCAGAGAGAGCAGAGAACTAGATGAGAAGAAAGCTCAGGGTTTGGTGGTATTCTTATAGTGCATTTCATCTGACTGGTGTCATTAATGCAGTATGATTATGGAACGAGTGTTTGAAGTTGGTAGCCACTCGGCTTGAAGGAATCTCCATTAAAGACAACAAAAGAAGTTATAGAGAGAGAAAGTTGTAGATAGAGAGAGATAGAGGGGTTTGGTTTTAAATTTAAATTTTGTTTTAGGTTGGCCTGATTAATTATGATTACGAATGAACCAATGCTGATTAAATTTTGTTTTAGGTTTTAAATTTAAGGCTCGCAACACCTTGAACTGGATGAACTGGACCGAGGCAACTGGAATCCCGGTTGAATCCACTTAGGTCAATCAGGACCTAAAGGTAAGAGGTCTTTCTATTCAATATTAATTAAAGAAGAGTACATTTGTAGGGGTTGGAACCCACGACCTCCACTATGGAAGTGGTCTTTGGCTGCAAATCAGTAAGTTCATCATGTAAAAACCGTCTGAAACTCAGCGAGTTATGATTTCAGCTGACTCGGATTATTAACTCGTTCTTTTGCTAACAGTTGCAAGTAAAACTCAAATTTATAATTTAAGAACAAAATTTTTTCAAGCAGCTGGAGTAGCTCAGTTGGTTAGAGCGTGTGGCTGTTAACCACAAGGTCGAAGGTTCAAGCCCTTCCTCTAGCGCTTTTTTATTATAATAAAAAAAATTAAAATAAATATAGAAGAAGGAAGACTATTGTAAATCTTTATGCATATTTCAAATCAGTCATTAAGAAGAATTATGACATGCTAATTAAGTGGTAACTAGTAAAAAATTAGCTTAATTTTTCCAAATAAACCAACAAAATATTAATGCAAATATAAGGAAATGGTAAAGTAATATATAAAGTGAAAATAATATATAAAGTGAAGAGAATATCCTGATTGGAATATGAAAGTGAAAGTGGCGGGTGATCATCCTTGTCTTCGTATATGGTATCAAGCTTCTTGCTTCTACTACTACTACTACCACTAGTACTTGAATTAGTCCTGTTGATCATCGCTGCCACCGGTGCTTTCTCCATCATCACCCTCTGATCATCATGATTATGATGATGAGGGTTTGATGATGATGATGATGACTTCGTATTATTACTACTACTACTCCCTACTACTCCTGCCTTTCCCCCCATCTCACAAAACACACTAAACTCTCTACTTCTCTGTATCACAATATTTCAAAGAAGATCGAAAGAAAGAAGAATTAATACCAAATAAATATGGGAAGGAATGATGGATCAAGATTGGATATTTATACATGGTCACCGATTCGAGGCTGCTTTACCGGCTTTTGTCGGTTGTATTTTTTTTTATGGTTTTCTGGGTAAAAGGAAATCACTCCTAGAAAAGGAACTAATAAATCATCTTCTAGTAACCATAGAGGCTATTATTAACCCAGCTTCTGACCTATCTTAATACCTCACGTTACAGAGTTCTGTTTTTTTTTATAGGTTTATATAAATATAAGGATAGAAATCAAGACCTCCCTATAAGAAAATGGATACTTTACCATTTGTGCAAACTCGAATTATCCCATGGATTTTACATGAAGTCTGATAATGATTTATTTAAATATTGATTGATATTTGGTAAGAATATATTCAAATATAGCTTAAGTCTGAAAAGACATACATTTGAAGAGAAATTTTTTTTATGAATTATTCAAACAAACAAAATTAATAAGGAAAAACCAAGTATACCTGCAGATCTCGGGGCAAAATGATCGCAGAGGCAACTGATGAGGATTTTTGTGTGGGTAAGTTGGGATCAAACCTATGACCTCATGGGTACAATGAGGATCTTTAGCTAGTTTTCGTTTTTCGCTAGACGAAAATGGTAACCGGGCTAATGTAAATTTCTCATGGGCTACCATAAAATGTAGGTTTGTTTTTCGTCTGAATTTGAAATGTTTGTAAACATGAACTTGATGCGGCAATACAAACGTACTCATCGTTCCTAATAAACTGAAAGGAAGCAAAAGCATCACAAAACTGATTAGATATCCTAAAACACAATGCTTGGCAAGGAACTCAAATGTCTAATTTATAGATGTCGAAAATCAAAATAATTAATTCGCGAAAATGTATTTTTTGGCGATATGAACGATGTTTTGTTGTCGTATACTACCGGAATCTTAAGACACGTCGTAGACATGTATGGTTTTGGCAGCCACCGCCGAACACGTTCCTCGTTTCGCAGATTGATTTGTTAGAAATAAATACGATATAACTCAAAGATATCGAAGCGAATATTTATAATTACAACCGTACCATTTTGGTAGTTTTTTTTTGATGTTAAATTTCCCTGGGGCGGACTTAGGAGATGGCTCTCCGTAGCTAATTAAATCCTGGGGTAAATTTTTTTTAAAATAATTAGTTAAATTTCTCTTTTGGGCAAATATATTTTAGCTCGAGGTAAGATTATGAATTTGAACTTCCTGGTTCCGCCCCTGCCTATACCATAATTAGATTTGTAGTTCCAAATAAGATGATTATTGCATGAAACTCATATTCATGAAGTATATATTAAGTTTAAGAAAAAGAATAAGTTAGAGGCCATGACATAAAAAAAAATAAAAAAAAATAAAAAAAATCTTTCTCCCGACTTAAATGTTAGTCAGAATTCACTGACATTTTAGAGCACGGTTTTAAACCGTGGTCTAAAGCTTTTTTTTCCTTCTCATAAAAGATAAGATTTTTTACTACAAGTCACGTACTGTGGATAACTGTTCGATTTGTTAGGGTGATTGGTCGAAGAAGTTTACAGTAAAATTAGAGATTGATAATAAAAAGAATGTTGCCCAATTAACCCGACCCTTATTTCTCCTCATGTGGAATTAATATAATGCAGTTTCAACTTTCATTTGGATCGAAGTTGGAACCATATTTGAATTTTGAAGGTCCAATATATATATGCTACTACTGTAAAGTTTATGGGTCAATTTTGAACTTCAAAAAAAGGTGTCATTAAGTTTATGGGTCATATATACATGATCCAATTAAATCAATGGCCGCATATATATAAGAAGCCAATAAGAAGGGATTACATTACGCTAGGTCCTATGACTCCATCTTGTAGGATCTACATAAAGATGATTTAAGGGTTGAATGTCAGTGAGGATGTTCTCCTCATCATGCACATCTCCTTATCGAAAATCAACTAATTCTAAAATTTATAATTGTTGGGGTTTTTCACTCGTTTGCATGAGTTCCGAGAAGGAGATTCGAACTCTAAGGATTCTGTGTTATGTTAGAAAAACTCTGGTTCGAACCGTGAGGCTACTGTTGTGATCTTGAGCCATCAGAGAAGTTGAGGTTCGAACCCTTTGTTCCCAGGTCGCAAAAAAACACTTTCTATTTTGTAGGAACTTGCTATTTTGTAGTCCAAATTGTTGTAAACTCTTTCTAATTAATAGGGGACCATATGAAATTTTAATATTATGGGTTCCCAAATAGGTTTTAGGTATTCTTAGACTTTAGAAAAGAAAAGAGGCATCAAAGAGTGCTCTTAAGAGATAGAGATTGCAACCAGCAACCCTTTTGGGTTGCCATTGGAACTGCTCTACTGCATGGTGAGAGGGAGTAACCACTGGTTTTATTTGATGTGGGTTTGCAATTAATGCCCTATTCTAGAAGAGGGTGAGTCGAAGAAGATGGTACCAAGTTGAGACTCAGTTGAATGCTTCCTAGAGAGCGGTGGGAGTCGTCTGAATGGTGTTATATGGTAAGTATTGTGTGTTGAGAATAGTACACTCATTGCCAATTGGTTTTGAGTTGGATATCCACAAACTTAATATGGTATCAGAGCATGCCCATATGTGATAGGCTCAATAGCCACACGTGCTCCATGCTACCAAATAGAGTTCATGTGTTATGCTCAAAATAACGCCACACTTAAGGGGGGCATGTTGAGAATAGTCTCACATGGGATATGAGAGCTTTGCAATCTAATATATAATGATCATGAGTCACTCCACTCATTACCGATTGGTTTTGAGCTGGATGCCCACAAATTTAATATTGTGTACTCAATCATATTAAATAAAGATACAAGATCAATTCTACCCGTGGACATAGGCAAACTTGTCAAACCATGTAAATACTTTTGTGTTTTATGTTCTTTATTTTCCTTCTAATTATTGTCGTTTCGTTGTAGCAATATTGCATCAGATCTGTTTGTCGATCTTGGTTGGGGCGTGGGTGGGCGGGGGTGCACACTCGAATTAAGTTGGTCATTGGTTGTGCACTTCAATAACACTATTATCCAGTAATTGAAAATCAATAGTGCAAAAAATGTAGAACATCTTGACAAAAAATTAGACCTTAGATCACCTTCTTTCATTGTGCGGATCACAATACTAGAGTGACGAAAACCTAAGTTATTCGATCACTTCTCTATTGTACATACAGAGTACGTAGTATCATCTATCTCTCTCATCAATCAGCAGCAATTTTTGTTATTAAAACTGAAAACCAAAGAGAAAGTGCAGAAAAATGGACCATATAATTAAATTAATGAAGTTACACCATTTGCCTGTGAAGTTGGGGATGAATTCTGTTACAGACAACCTTTTTAGTATTCATTCTTTCACGGGTATTAGCTCATGGTCTTATAGGCTTTACCCATATATATATATATATATATACACCTATTTCTCTCTCTAGATCTCTTTCTCTCTCTACATGCATGTAATTAATTAAGTTTATTGTATTGCTTTAATGTACTTTACATATCCCCTAACAACTTTGAAACAGAGGTTGTGTTTTATAGCAAGAAAATGTGTTCCACGAAAATAGGTTCATTTCTACTGTTTTCGTGGAATTAATTTCTTAGGGGGCCAAGGAAGCCTATTCTATGAAAATTATATTGAAACTAACCATTAGCTACGCTTTTAAGTAACTGGCCCCAGTTCCATAGAATTAAAAAAAGCAAACAAACAGCGAAATTTGTAGTGTTTCTGCGGAACTAAACCATTTCCATAGAATTCAAATAAGGTATAGATCCATCTCCAGCGTTTACGATAAAAGGGTGCTAATAAATTAATATTAATTATTAGCAATTAACTTCAATTTTCAAATAATTGGAGTGGGATAATATAATAGTAAATCAACTCTTAAAAGGATACACATCTGAATTGGCAGTTGAGTGCAAATATTGTTGTACTATGTGGATAATTTAGGCTTAATGATATGTTAGGGCCCAACTTAATCACTCAATTTTTTAAGCTTGTTAAATATCAAATCCAAGAGAATAAAATAAAGATGGAAGGAGATGAGAGTTTTAATGTGATTCGGTTTTGATAGTTGATCCATGACAAATAAAGCCTATCAGATAATTTTGATCATCGGAATCTTCTAATTTTGATCTTAATCTAACCTAGCTAGTTCTTGATCTTCTATTAAAACTTGGACTAAATTAAGTATGGAATTTTATATTAAAAGGTCTCAATGCTATTAAAATGTTATTTTCCCTGTACCTAAATCGAGCTACAATTCTAGTTATTTTGTTATCCATTAATTCATGTACGTTCATCTTTCAGATGAATGAATGATGTGTAGAAACGCATGCATGTCGATTATGATGACATAGAAGAGAGATCGATCGAAGAACCTTCCTGCAGAGAACTAGCTAGCTAGCTTAGCATATATAGGATTGATGAATATTGTACGATTTATATGGTGAAAAATTAAGGTGAGAGCCTTCTCTGTTATAATCTCACGCGGCACATGTAATGAACCCCAGAAAATAAACGTGAAATGTAATATATACCACACACACAAAGAGAGAGAGAGAGAGAGAGAGAGAGAGAGAGAGAGAGAGAGGTTCATGAGACAGAGGGAGGGAAATGTATATATAAAGCTGTCACGAGAGTGCAACACAAAGCATTTAATGAGAGGTGTGAACCTAGACATCATCATGTACATATATGGTTATATGTATAGATAGTAGAGAAGTGTGTTTCGCGGTGCTAGCGGGCGATGAGTTAGAACGAAAGAGCAAGGTTGGCCAACAAACAAACAGCCCAACCAATTAATACTAGCTAGTACTGGTGCCTAGCAGCTCTCTTGGTGTCCATATATATATTCAGAGAGAGAGAGGGAGAGAGAGACATCGATCCTCAAAGCAAATAGTATAGTAGTACTTGTTGAGAGTATTATCCTTATCGATCGATCGACCGTCATGGCTCATATAGCTGTTGAGAGAAACAGAAGGAAGCTGATGAACGAGCATCTCAAAGTTCTACGCTCCTTGACTCCATGTTTCTATGTCAAACGAGTACGTACCTACCTACCTACCTACATCATTTCTCTCTCTCTCTCTACATCTCTAAAAATTTTAGTACATATTACAAAAAATAAAAAGAACTAGCTAATTAAAACAATAAAAACCGAGCGTACGTTGATTATATATATGTGACGTCGTTCTATTAAGGAGATCGATTTATGTAGAATTCATGAACTTCTTAATATAACTCGATCGAATTTATGTATATCGAGGGTTCGAATCCCCCAGGTGGCTAATCACAAATCAGAAATAGGTTTTAAAAAAAAAATCCGAATTCAATAACTTGTTAACTAACTAGGTTGTTGTGATTTTATGTATTGATTTGTTTAATTTGTTGTTGTTGTAATTGTGCTATTCTATTAAGGGAGACCAAGCATCTATTATAGGGGGAGTAATAGAATTCATCAAGGAGTTGCACCAAATTCTACAGTCTTTAGAATCAAAGAAGAGAAGGAAGAGCTTAAGCCCTAGCCTGCCTGGTACTCCAAGTCCAAGGGGTCCAATACTACAGTTAACTAGTACTAGCTAGTTTTAGTCTCTCAACAACTCTTTTATAAGTAAATATTACTACACCACCACCACCACCACCACCACCACCTGATAGCCCTTTTGGGACGTTTGAAAATCATAATGTTCAAGAGCTTGGGGCATGTTGCAACTCTTCTGTTGCAGATGTTGAAGCTAAAATATCGGGTCCCAACGTCATTCTACGAACAGTTTCAAGGCGAATTCCAGGCCAAATCGTGAAGTTAATCGAAATCTTGGAGAACCACTCGTTTGAGATACTTCATCTGAACATTAGTAGCATGGAAGACACTGTTCTATACTCCTTTGTTATTAAGGTACGTACGTATATATACTGATCATATATTACTTCTTTTTTTCTTCTATATATTTCATACTAAGTTCATTGCTAGCTTAACATCCATCAATCTCAATTATTACATATATGAGCAGGGATTGATTCGTTTGAACTTGAACTTATTTTTATTCATTTACATTGAACCAAATGATTGAAAACGATTCAAAGGCTAAAGGAGCTAGATGACTTAGAAATTAGATCGATGGAAAATGACAATAAAATGGATGGTTTAGAAATACTAAAATTTCAAGTTTTTATAGGTTTAAAAGGTTTAGAACAATGTGAAAATGATTTATCTGGCGAGAAGAACATTTAACAATAAAAACAATCTCTTTGATTATCTCTATTTGGACCTCATAAGTGATATACTATAAAGATAGTGTAAGAATAAGAGGGGTATTAAAACAAAAAAGTGCGTTGCAAGTATAATTTCCCATTAAACAAAGGCCACTTAGTCACCGCAAACCCAAGTGTACAGTCTCAACGCCATTAGTGAGAGAGTCCACAATCGAATTGAATGGAAAATGCTTAACCTACTGCCAACCTTACTGCATTTCTTACTACCTAGGTCATTCCACAGTTGCTACTGCCTCTCTTACCCCTCGTGATTTGCGTCATTTCTAAATTGATGCAAATACCCTCCAAATCAATAGCCCCTAAACCACCACCGTGCTCATCACATGCTGCAACCCAACGCCCCCACACTAGCATTGGGGTGCAATTATACCTAACTATCCCTAGATCAAATACTAAAACTAACAAAAATAAATAAATGCCTAAAAAATAAACAAAATAAAGAACCCAAGCAAGAATGCAAATTAAGACGATCGATTTTCAATATCAATGATGAGAGTACAATGGTTTAGCCGGTTGGCCTGTCCTTGTGATTCCAGAAAAGTACCTTTCATCTGATGTTCCATTGGCCTGCCCATGGTTGGAGACCGGTCGACCCGTGAAACATAGGTCTCTATATTTTTTTTTTTGGTTGTCACTTGCTCAAATCGAGCCACACACCCAACAGATTTTACTACTAATTAAAAATGTAAATAGTGAATATAAATATCAGGATTAATTAAACTGGGTTAATTATTTCATTTTGTTTTGTAACAGATTGGACTGGAATGCAAGCTTAGTGTGGAGGAGTTGGCTGTTGAAGTTCAACAAAGCTTTTGCTAAAATGTTATATATTTATGTGATTAAGATATATATAGTTACTTATAAGATGTATGCAAGTTTTTAATCAAATTTAAATGGTTAATAATAAGATGTTTGTGTGTGTATGAGAGAGAGAATGCTTATATATAAGATGTATGGAACTGTAATTAATCAAATTCAAATGGTTATATATAAAATGAACTCCACGTCTTAATTAGTACATACTGTATTTTAACTATAATTTTTTGGGTTTTTTTAACTTGTGCCCTAAGGGCACATATTAAGGTTAAAGTTTTAGTAGTTTGTCCAAATAAGCTAATTTTTTTTTATAAATGTGTTATTTTTACTATTTGGAACACATCTAAAAAAAAGAATCAGCTCAATAGTATAGTGGAGTGGCTCCTGATCTTTATGTATTGGGTTTGCAAGGCTCTCATATCTAATGTGGGACTATTCTCAACACGCCACCTCACGTATGACGTTATTTTGGGCCTAATACTGGAATTCTATTGAGTGAAGTGGAGCACGTGCAGCCTTTCGACCTATCACGTGTGGGCCTGCGATTTGATACCATATTAAGTTTGTAGGCATCCAACTCAAAACTAATTGGCAATGAGTAGAGTGCCCAGGATCTTTATATGTTGGGTTTGCAAGACTCTCATATTTCATGTGGAATTATTCTCAACGCGCCCCCCTCACGTGTGGCGTTCTTTTAAGCCTAACACGTGGATCTCTTTTTGGGTGACGTGGAGCACTTGTAACCTTTGGGCCTATCACGTGTGAGCCTGCGCTCTGATACCGTATTAAGTTTGTAGGCATCCAACTCAAAACTAATTCACAATGAGTAAAATTGCACAAGATTATTATATATTGAGTTTGCTAAGCTCTCACATCGTATATGAGACTATGTTCAACAATAATAATATTATATCAACAAAAATTAATTAATTTGAATAAATAAAACATGTGAAAATATACTTACAAATTTAACCTTAGGACCCATAATTCTTTTACGAGCCCAGCCTGTCTACTCCATTTTTGTTACAAAGTACTATATCTGTCTTCTTTCTTCTTCTTTTACCATCATTTTTAACTATTCAATGAGTTGTTTTTGATGCATGGTTCTTAGCAAAACCGGTTTATTTTTTTTATACATAATCAAATTTTTACTAAAATTATTAACAAACGGGATCCCAATTATCTTTTGAATCGATTAATTTAGTTGGTCGTCGATTTCGAATTCCAACACAGAAACAGGAATAATTAAGAATTATATATATAAAATGCTCTCGTTGTCGGTGTATTCATAACCAAAATGACTTTATACCATTGGGACTAGCATCCCTAAAATAATATATATCTGTTAATTAACATTTAATAATTGTACTAAGTATGTTAGTTTAATTATTTTTTAATAAAAAGTAAGTTCTTCAATCCAACATTTTCATCAAATTTGATTTCCCAACTACCGTGACAGTAAATAAAGAAGGACAGTTAAAAGAAGAAAAATGCTATTCAGCCCAACAAGAAAGTACTACACCAGATACCTATTAATGAGGCAGCATTTTCATAAAGCACAGTTTTGCTCACACGTAGGTAATTTTTTTGGTGGGGTGTCCTATCAAAAATAAAAAATTTGGTGGGCTAAATAGCATTGTCGACCAGACTGATGAGAAATTACCCAAAGAGTTCCAATTTTTGGGAAATTAACAAATATTAGGCTGGGTATAATCTTTCATTGGGGTTGATTTTGTCATTGGGTTTGATTTTATTGGTGGGGATATTATTTGCTGTGACTTCTGATATGCTTATCAAAATCAACTTTGTTAGTTGGGCCAGCATTTTTAGTTATATTTTTGGTGTATTTTTGGCTTTATTGTCTCTCTTTGTGAATTAGCCACTACATCATGTGGGATAGTACTTAGCTGTATTTTCAATTAAAAAATGAAGTTGATACTGGGTAAGCTGAATTGGTTAGAGAGGAAGCTCTTATTTTTTGGTCTTAAAGACCAAACCCATTAGTTAGGGGATCTTCTATGATAATTCCACCTTAAAAAAAGGAAAATACACTCACCCACTTCATCTTCCCCATCACCCCCTCTAAAAGGGAGAGAAGTGAGAAAAATGAGAAAGAGAGAAAGAGAGAAAGAGGGAGATTTGGAATTCTCTCTCCCCTCTCAATATCATTCTCCATATCTGTCTCCTGACACCTTCACCACCAATTGCATCACCACCATAACCTCCACCGTGGAGAAATATTTCAGTTCTAAAAAGAAATAATTCACTCCCAAATGGTCGATTTTTTTTTTTCCCAAATATTTTTTTCTATTGTTTGGTGGTGTCGTGGTTGTGTGGGTGCGGTAGGGGTGGTACAAGGTTCAAAATCTCGTATAATGTTTCGACAGGTTGAAAAACTAAAATATTCATCGAAACAATATGATACAATATCGAAACATTGGCATTACGAAACACCTGAAATATTCTGAAACGTTCCAAAACATTCCGAAATATTTCGATATCATTCGAAACATTCATAAAAGATACAACCCGATACCACTCAAAACATTTTGAAACATTCCGAAACAATATAAAACTTTCAGAAAAAATAAATTCAAATAATATTTCGTTTCGACAAGCTAAAATATCGAAACGAACAACCGAAACATTTCGAAACGAAACGAGATTCTGAACCATTGGCGGTAGCGCTTTTTGTGTTTTTTTCGTATGGATTTATGAGAAAGAGCGAGAGGTTTGAGAGAGTGGGCGGTAAAGGTGCTATTGGTAGTAGTGGTGGGGATGGAGGCATTGGCGGTACAGTGGTAGAAGGATATTGGTGAAGATAATGAAATAATGGGATCTATTTTTTTTCCTGTGGGGTGGAATTATCCAAGAAGAGCTCATAGACTTTGTACTTGGCCAAAACACAAGTCTTACAATGTGACCAATTTAGCTTCTCTAATATCAGCCTCTTAAAAAAAATAAAAAACCCCACAGAAATTGTTTAAAATTTGTGGAAATCACATTCGTCCCCTGTATAGATGGACGAGTGATCATTTTCTGTGAGGCTATTTTAGGAAATTCAAAAAGAGAGAGGTGAGTGAGAACGCGTGAAGATCGCTCGTCTCCTTCTCAATCTGTAACTCTGAAACTGCTTAAAGAAGCAAAGTTGACCAAACACGTCCCATGCAAAAAAAAACCCTAGCTAATAATCTCTCTCTGACAAAGTTTTTCAGAGAGAGAGAGAGAGAGAGAGAGAAAGAGATCAGACAAGTAACGCGTTCTCTCGCGAATGACGCCAATCTGTCGTCACCCTCTAACCCCTTGCAATTAGGCCACGTGTCTTAATATTATCCACGTGGACGGTGAATACTCGATGAGGCATCTTTTAGATGAGAAGTAATTATGAGGCGTGTAAACAGTTTGTTTTTTGCCAGAACTCTTGTGGGTCCTACTTCTCTCTTCGTACATCTAAAAAAGAAAAAAAGATTCCGTCACAGATGGGGTTTTGCCGCCTGCCACGCTAACGGACAAACAACGCCGTTAACTAGCTTCCGTCATCGTTTTCTTTTTTTTTTCTTTCCATTTTTAACCTCCTTTTCTTAATTTTTTCAACCTTATCTTTCACTTTTAATTTTACCATTTTTACCAATTTAATGTCTTGGCTTTTCACTTCCTCAGCTCCTTTGGCTTGGCTCGGCTCGGCTATAGAGCCGGCTAATTAATTTTTTTTTTTCAATTTCTTTAATTTGAAATTTCATTTTAAGAAAAGACAAAAGAGTTTGATTCTGTGCAGACGGAGTACAATTAAGCTTCGGTGTTCCGTAAACTTAAATGTAGTGTGTCTTTAAACAGGGTGGAATATCTTTTGAAAGATATTTGAGCCTGATAGGTCTGATACTCTCATTAAATGCTTGTGAAAACAAGCATGGACGTACATGAAATGACAGAAATGCCCTACTTCTTGTTGTCGAATGAAGTAGGGAAGTAGGGACTCCTAGCTGGTGGTTTTGGTCATATCACTGTTTATACTTTATTTATTTTTTTGTGACAAAAAGTTTTCTACTTGGGACCGTCGGATGATATACTAAGAATCCGACGGTAGTGATAATTATAGATAATATCTCATGTAACGGGGTATCTTCAGATCAGTATCGTCTTAGTCAATCAATGCGTTCAATTATAGGATTAGTCTTAATTGAGTAACAATTCGAAAAATTGAACATTCAAAATCGAAACCAAAACCTATTAATGTGTTGTTGGTCATGAATTTTTTGGTTCTGATTCTTAAGTGGGTAGAATTAATTTCAAAAAACGTATCAATTTTAATTCCATGCATTTGAATAATTTTATCTAATTAAACATCAAAGGTGACGTACTTAATTATGTGCCAGTTACGCATAACATATGTGTCATGCATGGGTCTGCGCCTTCATATAAAACGAAGGTGCCAATAGGAATTAATTCACTGAGATTAGGCACGGGCAGCATTATTCATTTTAAGGATAACCAGTTCCGGTTTAGATACGAAATAAAACCAGAATATTGCTTAGACGCAAACAAGAAGGCGACGTTATCCCTATTAGGAATTGCCAAGTTCCCAATTACAGATATAGAAAGAAGAAAATGCAAACTCGATCGTTGAGTAAGCACGTGAGTGCAGAGTACTGAGCAGTAGGAGAGAAGTCTAGTGAAGTAGTAGAGGACCTGAAGTCCTGACCACCCTGAACAACAACATGCATGCAGCTTTGAAATGTCAACTTTTCTTTTTAAGAACCCTAGTCAATGGAACTGCCAAACTGGGAACCCTCACTTCATTGTTGAGGAGGCGTGGCCTGGGCTAGTCCCCCCTGTACATAGATGCTGAAAATTGACGGTTTTACTTTTTCTACTTCATTTGTTTTGGTTTTTTCTTGTTTGTTTAGAACGTTTTTATTAGTTGGAGTTGTCTCTGTATCGTTTATGGCGCTTATTGCTAACTAAGTTCAAATGATAATTAGAGTTTTGGGCCCAAGCCTGGCCCAACTTAAAGCTTAATTGAACCCGATTTTAGAGATATTTTTTAATGTTTTTATAATTTTAGAGATATTTTTTTAGAAAATAAGAAATTTAAAATTGAAACATAGATGTTATTGATCTTTATAAATAATGAGGTTTTGCGTCGGCTCAAATGAGCCGGCGTGAGCCATTTTTTTCATATGCGCCAGAGAGATGTATACCTCTAATAAATATTATAATTAATGCCTTTTTATTGTTAAGTGTCCCTTCCTAATAACTTTGAGAATTTCTAAATTACCTTTTTTAAAAATAATGAAGTAGACTTAGCAAAATCCAATCCAACTTCGTTGGTTGATCCTAACTCGACCCCGTGGCTAAATGAGTCACAATTAAGGTCGAGTATCCCTGATTCATTGATTTATTTATATGTCAACTAGTCAGGGTAGGGTTAAAATTATTGGGGTTTATGACCTAAAATAATTTAAATTGACAACATTGATAAATTATATTTATTAATAAGCATGATATTATATTATTACTTTATTCATATGATGGATTAAGTGTTGTTCACAAGATGATGTTGTAAGTAAATTATTTGTATGAAGTATTCATACATGGAGAGATGTAATTTACGGGTTCCTCATATTCTTGTATAGTTCATAGTCAGTGATGAATCTGAACAATTCATCTGATAAGACTATAA
>MVGT01003944.1:100735-113363 GCA_002174775.1 Macleaya cordata
AATAGAGATAGGGTTCATAAGATAGCCCACCCTAACTTGTGTATCTAAAACTCTCTCCCAATTTAGAATTCAAGTTATGACCTTTATGGTTTTAGAAACTCAAAATTCGTAATATATTCCCGTCTGAATTTAAAATCGCGTTTTGAGGTATTTCGGAGTAGAATTGGAGATTCCCTATTTCACGCAAAGTTGTAGAAAATTCGATTTCCTACAAAAAGCATATATCATCTAGGCGAATCGGATCAACCGTTAGAGAGTTATAGCTGAAATACAGTTGCTGTACCTTTTGAGTTTTCGACGACTGATCCAAAACGTGGGAGGAAGATCTGGGATTACATGCAAGCGTTTAAACGGTATGTATCTGATCTTCAAGTTATTGTTTTAATTCATGCATCCTCATGTGATCCTGTGAAGGGAAAGCTGCACTATTTAATCTAGACCCTATTTTCCCTAACAGAAAACACATAGACAACCTTTAAAAAGTAAGTTAGAGTTAGGGTCGAGTATTTTTTACCCGTCATTCTAGACCTTGCAAAATGACTCGTGGCCTGCAAACCCTACCCTAACTCGACTCTCTAAAACCTACCCTAACTTGACCCGTTAGCTACATACGTAAGGGTTAGAGTTAAGCTTTTCTGACATGTTACCTCTTTAATCCTGTTAGGGCCGACATAACTCATTTGCTTATTTTATATAAAATAAAATGTCAAACTAGTAAGAATTCGGGTTTAAAAATCAACCCATACGTTTCATAAACTAGTCAGGGTTTAATAATCTTGACCCGCAAATCCGCCTAGGGTCAACCCTAATACGCCCCGTTGCCAAGTCTATGTCAACCTTAACAAGGTCGACCACAACTCAGTCTCAATTGTTGCTAGGTTTACAAAACTGGAACACCTTTAAATTAAACTACAAAAATACCACTGCATCAAATAGGAAATCAATTGAAAGTGACACCTTTCCTATGTAAAAATTGTAATAATACTCTTCTAATGCATGTGTAGTCATTTTCTTTTAACAATTTTGAAAATGTTTAAATTACATTTTCCTAAAATTTAGGACTGAGAAGCTCTTTAACAATTTTACAAATTCCTATACCTTTTCTATGTAAAAATTGTAATAATACTCCTCTAATGTGTAGTCATTTTCTTTTAACAATTTTTTAAAAAAAATTAAATTACATTTTCCTAAAATTTAAGACTCTGCAACTCTTTAACAATTTTAAAAATTCCTAAAGTACCTTAACAATAATAAGATTTCTTAAAACAGCCAATCTAATAAAATAAACGCAATCAACTTGAAGACCGCAAAATATCCTCTCTAATATAATATTGCAATTATTTTTAAAAATTATAAAAGTGCCCCTTCAAAATGATAAATACAATAGTTTCCCTATAATGCAGACCCCCTAAATACAAATCCAACGTAAAAAATATGTAGTTTTAAATGTGTGTGGTTGTTCTTTTTGGGTTTTCGGTTCCATTGAGGCCGAATCTGAGCCCAAGCTTGACCAATCCAATTTAAGCCCAGCCCATTGATTAGTGGGCCGGGTTTGGATTAGACCGGCCCATACAGAAAATACCACATACAGATAGAGAAGATAGAAAAGGAAAAGAACGACAGGCAACTTATAGTCACGACAACAGGAACGATTCTTGGATATTAGACCGCACTTCCACGCACCCAAACGGCCAGCCACTACCCTCCCCCATGTGGACTGGACATACTAAAACCTAAAACAAACTCCTCCTCGATTATTGTGCTTTGAATGAAGAATTTCTGACCTTTATCATTTTGACTTTGACTTCATTAGTAATTTAATTAATTAATTAATTCTCTGTATATTAATAATAAAATAATTAACACTGGTAATTAAATCTTTTTTTTTTAATCATAAAGCATAAACATGAATACAATATACAATAAAAATGGTAGTCGGTGGCTACACATTTTAGTCCATATGTTAATATAATCAGTTCATACAGATATCATATAAGTTAGATAGTTAGATAGATCTTGGAATTCACAATTGGCAGGTTGTGAAAGTGTTTAATACCCAAATTTTAAGATTATCTAGTGAAAAAAAAATTAAGATTTGGCAGAATTGCAAATGTGGGATAAGCATGAGAATAGAGATTATTGTTCAAAAGCTCTTTTTAGTATATGGGCCTTACGACTTACAGGTTGATTTTTGGTGAATACGATCTTGTTGTTTATTTAATTGCTTGTTGATCTAAAAGTTTGAATTGTAGGTTGAGTTGTTACAAAAAAAAATTTATTAGTCTGATTTTTGGTTTTTCTTTTCTGTCGAATATCCATCATTTAAGGCAAATTTGCGATCAAGTTCATTTAAACTGTGGGTCCTATGTGAAAATCCATCATTTTGTTGAAATCGACATAATTTCTTTTTACGTCTATATAATTAAGTCTGGTTCCGTGTACATCATTATATGTACACCGTTATTCATTCATATCATCTCTGTAGGGCCCATATAGTAAAAAACTAAGGGTTAATTTTTTTTGTGAGATTGATCGACATCATGTTTAAAACATCTCTATCGAAAATCATATCATTCTAAAATTTCTTATCCAATCAAAACATTGATTGAAAAACTAGACCGTTTATAAAATAACTCAATTTATGATGAATTTAGAAATTTTAGAATTATATGATTTTTAGTAGAATGATATCATATAGATCATTCTCACTAAAAATCACCTTTTAGTTCTTCGTTATGTAGGCCCCACAGAAACCTTTTAAACATAATGTCTATATAACGATGTACACATATCTAAACTATAATTAAACCCTACTTGGGTTGTTAATATCGCATTTATGCCTATTGAAGAGCAATATCCATTGTCCTTAATACTCTCTCCATGGTGATAATTAGCTGTACTTGCATGCTTAATTGGAATCTTATACATAAACTTGCTTTTGTTGTTAAATAACTTGAAAAATTAGCTGTTCATCAAAAGGACAATAAAACTGTGCAATGAAACTGATGATTCCATGCTTCCTTGATTAGTTTTAAGTTACTCTCTTTTTTTTTTTTTCTTTTTCTTTTGTTTTCTTTTCATTTCTTTTCCATGCGTAATCATTCTTTCTTAGACGTACACCTCACTACCACCGCTAATGACAACTACTTCAAAAGCTAATCATCAAAAACCAATTAGCAGCTTTAATTGTCAAATCTCCCTAACATTATTTTTCTCAAAGACATCAGTCACTGCTCATTTCCTTTATCTATGTCTCTTTTAGCTTTATTAATTACTCGTTTTAATTGTCCATTAAGTTACTTCTTGTTGAACTTTTTTTTACCTTAAGTAAGACTTTTTAAGTGAGATACACTTTAATTCAACCACTAAAAAATAAACTATATATATATTAGTGTAAGCAGAGTGTAAGAATAAATTAAGTATAATATGAAATAACTTAATTAGAAATATCTAGCCCACATTTTAGCATGACTTTTTTTTTTTTATATAGTTTAAAATGTTTTATCAAACTCCATGTCCGTGAATTTTCTTTTTCTTTTTTTTTCTTGAAAAGTAAAAGAGATGAACTGCTGCTGATGGTACATTTTAGTTGAGATGGTAAAATCGTCGGAAATTAAACCTAAAACCCGCCTACACTTTAACCTAACAAATGTTAACCATTAACCATTGTCATGACTTAAAAAGGGCCCGCGCAAGTTGTAATTATCCTAAAATATTTTTAACATGTAACAAACAAGGTCATGGCCCCAATATCCATGAATAACCATCCATATTGGGGAACGCATATGAATATAGCCAGTGAATCATC
This sequence comes from Macleaya cordata, assembly GCA_002174775.1. Classification (NCBI taxonomy): domain Eukaryota; kingdom Viridiplantae; phylum Streptophyta; class Magnoliopsida; order Ranunculales; family Papaveraceae; genus Macleaya; species Macleaya cordata. The sequence continues at coordinate 104,544 of MVGT01003944.1, forward strand.
CAACAACCTCTCTAGTCAAATCCAACTAATAAAATTAAAGATCATCATCATCAACATCTTATTCTCATGCATCAGTAGTACTAGTAGAATAGTAGTAGTGTTGCTAATTATCCAAATCAACCAAAGCCCTATTATATGATCATCCATTCAAGTAGAAACCCTATATAGTGGTCTCACCCACATCAAGCACTCAAAAAGCCTGCATTTTGGGTGTATTGTAAGCGTTGGCTTTTATTTGGATATAATATCAGAGCTACATTGTATTTGATTAAAAAGAAGAAAAAAAAAATTCATAGTCTGTTTGGACAAGGGATTTGAGTGAGGGATTTTGTGGGGATCAGGAATTTTGAGGAAAAATATAACATGATTTTTCCACCAAATCCCTGATCTCCACAAAATTCCTCCCCCAAATCTCTTGTCCAAACAGACTATCAAGTTTTTTTATTCTTTTTGCTATCAACATATAAGGGGTTCCATTTCTAGGAGACTACCTCGGAACCTCAAAATCTCAGAGCTGACCTTAAGATGGATTATCAACGAGCAAACCCACTACACAACCATAATAGTGAGCAGACAAATCCAATTAATATCCCTCAACTATAAATACCGATCATTTACTATCATTTAAGTCAACCCTACCCCCTTGCCCACTACTTCTTGTAATGTCATCTTTCCCCTCCCCTTTTCGCTCCTTCGGGACAAGGACGGATCCATATATGCTTTGGGTGCCTACCAAAAATTTCTAAAATTACATTTCTTCCGAATTATTACCAAATTTATTTGTATTTATTACTTTTATATCTTTTGAGTGTCTTTAACACAAGTTAAATTTATTTTCAATCACTCAAATTTTAACATGTAACAATATAATTTTGTTTCAAATATCTCGTTCAAAAAAATTCCTTAACTCCATCCACGGCATTACAAAAATCGTACGACCACCTACTTGGGTCGGGTAGAAGTTGAAGTGGCCTCCCTTATTCATATTTTGCTATCCACTTCGTAGCTTCAAGCTTCCACATCTCTCATTTCTTTTTGTTTTCTATTTATTTAATGATGAGGTCACCACCCATTACGGGAACCCGTGTTACACTTGTTCATCAAGCTCCATTTCTACGTTAAAGAGCCATGATTTCAATTATATATGATGATTTTGCGGCTATAATGTGCCCTAATTAGTGATAGGACCAATAAATCAAAAGCCTATACTAATCTAAAAAATGTTAAGTAGGATTAACATGTTGACCAATGAGTTCAATGAAATTGACACTTTGGACCATTATAAAAATTGTATTTGACAAAAAAAACTGTATATAGTGGTGGAGTATTGAAAAAAATATTTCAAAAACCACTAAGGTTTTGAAAAAGAAAGAAAAAATTCCACAAATTAAAACACTGAACCCAACAACACCAGTTGCATTATTTGCTAGTAATCAGTGAAACACATACTGTCCAATGGTCAACTCCATATGGCCCCACTTCAAACTCTAAAATTTAATGTTTTTTTTATGGGTCTTGTTAGGGCACATGATAAGGTTGTTTTTGAAGTAGTGTTTTTGCAAGTTTGAAGTCTTCAAATTAGCTAAATTTTTGTAGACATAATATTATTATTATTTATAAGATGTCCACAAAAAATCAGCTCAATCAGAAATATCTAACCTTCCAAATAAATCACTTTAAATATAAGCCGTTCATTCAAACTATTAAAGTTTAAATTAAGTGTTTGTGGTGCTAGAGGGTACTAGAGGTCTCCGATTGAGCTGATTTTTTTAGATATGGTCCAAATAGTATAAATAATATACATATCAAAAAATCAGCTAATTTGGACAACCTTAAGAAACTAAACAAAAAAAAAAACCTAAAAACTTATCATGTGCCTTAGGACACATGTTAACAAAATCCTTTTTTTATATATATGATAGAGATTTTGAATTTTATAAGAATAAGGGCACTACTAGTACTACTCTTTAGTGGGTTAGGCATAGTTGAAGTGGAACACCCATTAAACAATAGGAGTAATAGTATGGCGACACGTTAGGCTTGGGGATACGTGTGTACACAGTAACTTTATGTACGTAAAAATGATCTAAACTTTAATTTTGTAGTGTAAATGATCTTCAAAGATGATTGGCACGAATAAAATTATATTTTTAAGAATTTAATTCTACTCTAAAATCGTATTTCTTAGGTATATAATTCTCCTGTAAATAGTGGAATAGGTGGATTTTCGACCCTCCATGAGAAGAGGTAGATTTTCCATTCGTCCTCTCCCACGAATCTCTTTCTCAGTAATATGATTCCATTTTGATCATTAGTCTCGTTAAAAGCTGATTAAAGAACTATGTAATAAAAACATCTAAAAAATAGATTAGATGTTTTAAAATAGACTGATTTTTTTAAAAATAATCTTAACAACCAAGAATTTTCAAAATAAAATTATCTCTTAAATTATCTATATATGAAATATTTGGCCTAGTGCGGCCAAACATGCACATCTCAATGCACATCCACTTAACAAAATACCAAGGGTAGTTTAGTAAATTGGAGGATTAACCTCGCTTAGTGTGCGCACGATAAGGCGTGTGTGTACGATCTTTAGGTTTTTAGGGAAGGAATTAAGCTTTCACTCTTTTCGAAGGATGGGCGTAGATTTGTTTTAATCTTTCCATGGTACCCCCAAACTACGACTTTAAGTATCTTTTCCCTTTATTTTATTTTATTTTTGTTTTAGTCCATCAATACTTAACGGCGTTTGTTCCCTCCGTTAGTTTGTATTTTTGACGGTCAGTTTTGGTTGTGGGACCCAAGGTCACATGGAACATCTGCTGAAGCAAATCCAAACAAAGTAACTCTGTGGGACCTACCTCCCCCTTCTCTCGGCATTTGAACACAAGTGGATCTTTTCTCGGATTTTGTCCGTTTTACTAATATACCCTTCTTAGTTCATGTATTTACGCTTATAGCAATCAGAAAAAAAAAAAAAAACTGATGATTAGCTATCATGAAATCAGATTTGTTTTTCAATCAATTCCATCAATTCAAAGTAGCCGTAGATAGGACCCTATCATCTACTATTTAAAAAGGAATTAAACGGCTATGATTACAGATGTGGTGGATGGGCAGGTACTGAATTAGTGACACGTGTGACTCAGTCAAGGGTGTAAAGTGAAAAGTGATGGATAAATGGTGGACCAAGAAATGAATTATGTTGAGGTTTGAGGTTTCAATGAAAAAGTTCAGTCAGGTGGGTCCAGTCAAATTAAGAAGACCAAAGGGATGGAGGGTTGGCATCATCATCATCATCATCATCATTTAATTCTCAACATGTTCTCTCTTTTTCTCTTTCCTTCCCTGTTAAATAAGTCATAAAGTTAAAAACAAAACTTAATTGAAATCACTTTTTGCTCAAACTTCCAGGATTTTCTCCACAAAATCTGCTTTAGAATTAAGGGCATAGAGGATTTTAGGATTACATATCAATAAACAATTAATGATGTACAAAACAAGCTAAAAAGAAGAATGTGTCTTATAATTTAATTTTTCTTTAATTTAATGTAGTACCATGCATGTTGACATTGTGCGTGTACAAATATTTATAATGCTTAATATGTCAAAATTATATTCATTAAAATGTATATTAAATTTTTAAATAAATTCTCAAACTCCTAAGAATTTTAGACTTGCAATTAGACCTAGCAAAACTTATTGAGTCACAGGTCTCACTCTAATTCTGACTCGGTTTAGTTCTACCTTAACTTAATCAGAACTAAATAAATGAGTGACACTCACCTCACAAAATAGAGGTCCAGGGTTCGATTCTTTGTGATGGTCACTCTCAGGATAAGAATTTACTTAGGTTATGTGTGGATAGGGAGGTATGCCCACACTCCAAAGACTAGTAGGGTGCTCTAAGAGACCTGAATACCCTGGATCCCTAAATAAAATTAAAGCTAGAGTTAAACATTCTGATTCGTGACACGTAAACCCTACTAGGGTTAAGGGTTAGGGTCAATCTTGATTCTAATTAATCACGATTAGAGTTGAGAAAATTGATCTATTTAAAAAACGAGTTGGGGTTCGAATTGAGTATTTTTTACCCGCCAACCCTAATTGGGTCTACCCTAACCCTGACTCATTGCCATAAAAAATATGATTTGCGGGCTTTAAAAAGGGATAGATTTATTACTAGAATATCTTTTTATTTTCTTTCAGAAAAATTTAAAAAAAAACATCCGTATCAAAAGAGGCTACGACATCGAATGAAATAAAAACGACAATTATTACTATATACTTCTCTTCTTAGAGCGTGTCAAGGCATTTGAAACCCATCTCCGAAACTCAGCCTTTCTTGATCCTCTCTTAATTGGTTAGCCCCAACTTATGACCTTGTAAAAATTAGTTATGATGGTAATTTTTTCCAATTTTCTTTTCTTTTTTTGTTTTCATTTATTTTTTATTGTTGGAAAAATACAGTTTTGACAATTCTAACCAGCAATGTTTATGCATATTTTTGAGTGGGACCCACATCTGATTTGTGAAAACAAGTCATTGGGTTGCGTTCCTCTCGTCGAGGAGATATTCGTAGAATGTTTATTTGCTCAAAACCGATTTCGGATGAATGAGAAATTGAACCTTTTATAACCTTGTTAGAAATGGGACAAATCTTGTGAGAAAAGAATAGTCCCACATTGGAAAAGTGTGAGAACCTTAAGAGCCTCTTATATGCTTTGGTTGGCCTTTGGGTTTGGGCCCCAAGGGGCACCCACTTTTGTGAAAGGGGGAGGACCTAAGCAAAAACCACACACACGCACGCGCGCGCGCGCCGCCTGACCGACCCGGACTGGGCTTGGCTTGGCTTGGTCACTCCGGGCTTATGCATAAATTTTTTTTTTATTTTTTTGGGTTTATTTCCAACGGGTTTTTTGGGGTGTATTGAGTCTGTTCATTCAAATACATTTGTTTGGGCGAATGGGTGCTTATGAACAGACTTTGTGGCTCTTCGTACAGTCACCATGTCTTCTATAAATAGTTGTCCAGAGTCTGCATTTTCTCATTCAATATTTTCGCATCAAAGTGTTAGTGTCTGTGAGAGAGAAAACTCTGCATTATTTGGTTCGTAGCTTCCTGTATATTGAAGTGCTGCAATAACAAGAAGGTAAGATCGTTGAAGTCCTGGGAGACAAACGCCATTTCTCCATCAGCATCCGTGTGGGGCGCTAATTGTCTTAAGGACATAGATTTGTTCTAGCCTCGGTCTACATTTGTTTCTCTTCTTCTAACCCTCTATTTTCCTGTTTTTGTTCTTTATATATATATATATCAGTTTCGTACTGTTGTATATATTTTGTTCTGAGAACAGTAATAACAGTTTCGTACTGTTATATTTTAGTACTGTGTTTATATCAGTGTTATATATATATACTGATTCTTTATTAGTACTACGGTATTACAGTATACTTAGTGAATAACAATTATTGATATTGGTATTATTTTTCATGATATTGAAGGTAATTGTTGAGAAGCTCTTGCTATTTCTAAATCATGTCAATCTTACTTGGCCAAGGAAGCTATGAAACTTGCTACATTAGTAGCTGTCATATAGGTAAGTAACTTCACGTTCAATAGGGTTATTTTTGAAGAAGATGCATAATCCAATACAATCTACTTTTAAGTCATAGAAGGAGAATATTGATTGGCAGACAATTTTTGGATGGTGTATGCTCTTTATTCTTTATAGTTGATAACTTTGCCTATTTGGCTCATTTCTCTCCCATATATATATATATATATATTTATATTCTTTTCGATATTCTTGTCTCAAAATAATAAAATTAACTGTCCTTTTCAAAAAATACAATCCATCTGCACGTATGATACATGTTCTTTATATTGTGTTTATTTCTTACGTTGAATTTATACAGAAATAATGCATTAAAAGGATAACATACACCTCACTTTTTCTATAATATAACTTTGCGTACTATTACATCCCGTTTAGAACAGCATATGGGCCCACGCGGAGATGATCTAAATACGCATATTACTCTACATTATGAAAAAATTATTGTCATAAAAAATGATTCCTTAAATCATCACTACATAATCATCACTACATAGACCTACAGACAAATTTAAAGAGAGTATAAAAATTAGGTAGAAGTGGAACATGTAAAATATAAAAAATAAAAAATGTGTGGAAATATCCAACCCAGTTCTCTAGGGGTGTAACGAAATAATATGGCTCCAATTGCTAAATAGATTAATTTAAGCAAATCTGGAACCTTATTAAAATAGTAAGTAATATAATAAATGTTGTGAAAAACCAAAAAAATAAGATAATATAAAAACCAATAATTACACTTACAAGGGATTCTTTTTCATAGGAAGTGCGACTTGTATAGACTCACAACATTGGACAGCTTAGCATACATAAATAATCAGAGCACCACACAAATAGAACCCTATAAACTTAACAATAATTATTACCGAGAGACTTGAACCCAAGACCTCTAGAAAGAAAGAAGAGGGTAACAAAGGCAAACCCATGGTTACAAGTCCTAAAATCATAAATTGCATAGACTCCACCAATTTAGAAAAAAAAAAAAAAGAAATCACCACACTTATAGCCGTTTGAAAACGGTTGGCAAGAATCAGGGCGCCCTAACCATCACCGACCGTTGGTTAAAGAAAAGGGCATTACAGTGTTCCTCTCAAACACAGCTTTATCTGTATTAGAAACTTCCATAACTTTTTCTGTGACATCTTAGCAGAGTAAAGAAAGGTACTGTTTCATGGCAACGGGCAACTTCAACAGCTCTTTTTTTCTTAACAGAGGAAGAAGAACTCCCGAGTCCCCACACCACTGAATAGATGGTTGTGGGTCCCACACCATACACCATAGATAAATATCTGACTGTGGGCCCAAGAAAAGAGTTTTGATACCCAATCAAAATCAACTACTTTGATAGCCAATCATGGTTTTTGTTTTCCATCAACACCGTTAGATTTCAATCGATCGGTTATTGTGTCTTTATCAACTAAAGTGTATACACAAAATTAAAACGTGGGTCCCACATACCCCATAACACTCATTATAAAGAGAAGGGACCCAAAAAAGCTATCAATTAGATTTAACATATTTAACCACCAATTGTGGGCCATACATGATCTACCTAACTTTCAAGATGGTGGTGGGACCAACCAAGCCAAAGCTCAAATTCAAAAAACGAGAACTCAAGAAATGATAGGACTAAAGGAATTGATATTTTAACCCAAAATTTTACTAATTCAGCCCAGGACCTGTCGGTCATCCAAACAAAATAACTTTTCAGTTATTTAGAAGTGACAGAAGTCGATACAAAATAAAATTAGACAACACAAATTTATAAAATCAACGGACCATTTTATGATGTATATGTATTTGGCGAATAATTGGGCTGATTTAGACTGAAATTACCATGCCCCAAAACACACATTATGACCCCTGTTTTGTGAAAGAAAAAATGAAAGAAAAACATGAAGATAAACAAGTAAGACAACTGAAAAAAAGAGGAGGAAATGTGAAGTCTGAATGTAGGCATTTTCTTGCCTGATCATCTGTTTCTTATTAGTTTCCAACTTATAAACACATATTTAACACATCTCATAAGAAAGCTAAAACTCTCTTTCTCTCTCTTACAATCTCTCTCTCTCTGTTTCTCTCTCTCTCTCTCTCTGTCTTGGATCTTATAGAGTCATAAGAGCTCCCCCCCTAAACTTTGATATATTATCTATAAATACTCCCTACTAATTAGATAGATTTATATATATTCTATCATAATTAAAACCCTAAAACAAGAAAGAAAAATAAAAACTAAAACAGACCATTTTTTCATGTATAATTTGCAACAGTCTTCAAACCAACACCACCACCACCACCACCACCACCACCACCAGTTAGGCAAAATAGAAGGAATATTCCGGGAATTCACATCACATTGCAACTGTTGGTGTTCTCATCACTGAAGAAATGTGTGTATGGGTCATTCGCAGGCGGCGGCATTGGAGGCATGTAATTGACTGCCGGTGGTGGTCTAGCATACATCATTGGATGGAATCCTTCGCCATTGGCCGCCATTGCGGCTGCCTGTTGTTGTTGCCGCTGCATCATCATAGCAGCCAGATATTGTTGTTGTTGCTGTTGTAGTTGTTGTTGGTGATAAGGATTTCCGGCAGGACCTGCCCCTTGAAAGTAACCAGGGGGGGCGCCGCCGTTCATGGCGGCTGCCGGTAAACCTTGAACAGCAGGAATGTTACCCATTTGACCACCCATGGCCATTGGAATATTACCCATCTGACCACCCATCGGAATATTCCCCTTCTGACCCATCGGAATATTTCCCATCTGACCCACATTTCCACCACCACGACCCTGAGTGACATCAATTTCATGAAACCCGCCAGGATGCATATTGTTCATTACCTGAACCCCATCATTTTTCCCCCCTCCTTTCTTTCCCCCATTAGCACCGCCACCATTATTGCCGTTATTAGGAGCGCCTTTGTTATTTCCACCACCACCGTTGTTACCATTTTTAGCATCTTGTGGATTCCCACCACCATTTTTGCCTCCATTTTTACCAGCTCCACCAGCTTGATTTTGATTCCCTCCATTGTTGTTTCCACCACCACCACCTTTCTTACCTCCATTGCCATTTTTCCCATCATTATTTCCACCATTGCCCTTCACTTGTACAGGCACAGGTCCATTTCCACCAGGAGCACCACCACCACCACCTTTCTTGCCATTTCCACCAGGAATGCCACCAGCAGCAGGAGCAC
>MVGT01003944.1:113416-149575 GCA_002174775.1 Macleaya cordata
TACTCATCATGGGATGGCCATTCATGAGTTGTGGATGATGACCATTCATCATCATAGCATTTAGCATCCCATTAGGTATCCCATTAGGCATCCCATTAGGCATTCCATTAGGTATCATCATCTGAGGTCCAGGACCTTTACCCATGATGGGTTTCATCTTATTGATGGGATGATTAGGATCATCAAAATCATCATCAAACTCATCATCAAAATCATCATCATCATCGAAATCATCAAACTCATCATCAAAATCATCATCATCATCCTCTTCAGCCAAGTTAAACTTGACTGTTTTCTGATCCTTCAAATTGGGTAACTTCAGATCTTTGAACCCTTTCATCTGTTGTAGTTGTTGCATCATCTGCTGCTGTTGTTGCTGTTGCTGCTGCTGTAGCTGTTGCTGCTGCTGCAGCTGTTGCTGTGGTTGCTGCTGTTGACCCCCTTTAGGTTGCTCCTTTCCACCCTTCTGAGATTTGTTATCTTTCCCACCTTTACCATTCTCAATTTTAATGTTTTGGAACTGGTTATTGAGTTGGTTTTGGTTGTTGTTGGAGGCCTTTTGAGACCCCCAAAGTTCTGCATGTTTCCCTGATTTCACAAGCTTCTTTATGAGAGTAGATGGGTCAGCATTACCTGAAACTGTCACCTTCCCCTGTTCTGAATCTATATTGATTTTGTACACCCCTAGAACAAAAAAAACCCATAAAAATAAGAAATTTATTATTTTTGAAGATAACCCATAAAAATCTCAAGTACCCAAGTAAGGAAGAAGAAAATAAACATATTCAGGAAGATTAAATCTATAAAATTTAGTGATATTTTTGAACCAAAACAGGGGAAAATAGTAAAATACCATCTATTTTCTGCAACAGTTTCTTCACCTTCTGCTTGCATCCATCACAGTGTATGTTCACTTTAAGAACACAAGTCTGCAAAGACAAGACCCCCAAAATAACAGAGTTAACAAAGAGAAATAAACAAGAAGAAAAAACAAAAGAAAGAAAACAAGTAGAGGAAATTTTAGAACAGAAATATGGTTTTTAAAAAAAAAAGATTTTTGAAGAGAGATAAAAGAAAATGAAAGGACAGTGAAGATCTTGAGTTGAGAACAAGCAAAGTTCACATAAAAAGAAAAAAAATAAAGGGGTTACCTGGATCTTCAAAAACTCTTCTTTACTCATGTCTCTAACTCGAGCAGAACAAACAGAAATGAAACAACAATGGTAAAATAACTGAGAGATCCAAACAACAAAAACCCAGTTGAAACAGAGGAGATATGAATTAAAGAAATCCCACAAAAGGGTTCTTCTTTGTTTTTCTTTTTGTTTGGTTTTCAACCCAAACTATGAGAAAAAATGAGAGGAAACAAATGGGTTTTCAGCAGAGAAGAAGAGTCACAACAAGGTTCAGTTTTTAATGGAGAGAGAGAGAGAGAGAGAGTTTCAGAAGCGGTGGGTAGGGGGGTCTGTAACTTCCCTTTCACCTCTGTTTCCTCTATTTCAGGGTTGTATTTTAGAGAGAGAAAGAAGAGAGAGAGAGAGAGAGAGAGAGAGAGGGGATTTCTCAAGGCAGAGACAGCACTGAAGGCTTCTTCACTCTTTTCCCCTTAATTTATTGATTTGTTTTTTACTTTTTTAATTTGAATTTTTTAACCTTTTAATTTTAATTTTTTTACATATATTATTTTTTTGTTCTTTAAAATCGAGCCAGCTTGGGTTCATAATCGGCTTGGCTTGATCTTAACAGCTCCATTTTTGTTCTTCTTAACACTGTCACTGAGTCGTCAGTAAAAATTGGTCACCGCAAGAATTACAAAGATTAATAAAATTAAATGTTAAGCACGGAAGGTGAATGAAGCGTGTCAGGTAATCTCACCAAAATATAGGGTTTAATTATTAAGTTTTAAATTTATCATAATGTGCCCTAACTAACCAGATGCCCTTTTTCATGAATTTCCTAATTAGCTATTTACCTAACACACCCATAATCAAGAAAACTTAAACCTAGATTAGGGGTACTCGATATGTAGTTCACTACCGTTGCAAATTTGCAATTAATCGATCGATCGAGCCAAAGTTTTGATCTCGATCGATCTATGTTATTAACTCGTATCTTAAATTGTTAGTTAAATTAAATGAGAATTGGATAATTCAGCCACTCAACACCGTCAATTACGTTTTATCTTAAATTTAATTAAGTATAACTTAGTGCCTCCGACACGAAACAATGCTTCGTTTGTTTCATCAAACGCGCGTAGTATTGTCAATTACGTTGTATCTTAAGGTTAATTTACACGTTTAATTTTAATTCTATATAGAATCATAGTTTAATTTCACTTAGCTAGTGACTTTATTAAATTAATTAACATTTTGCGGCAAATAGGGATCTAATTATTGGCCATCAGTTTATTAAATCGATTAATATTTTATCGATTTTAGTGAACAATGTACCCTTCACTAACTCGTGCTTAAGTATGGGTGATATTTTTTCTTAATCAACAAAAAGAATAAAGTTATTTGTTAATTTTAGATTACTTAGAAATCGAGATACAACAAAGTTATCAAAAGCTATAAAAATCTAAAACCAAAGACAGAAGGAAAAAAAAAAAAAAAATTAGTCCCCAGCATTTTTTAATGAGACAATCAGCAACACAACACAATTAATGTCAAGATTCACGACCTTTGTTAGCAATTTGGCATAAGATAATTCAATTTTGACTATGTCAAACTCGGTCAAGACTACATTAATATCTCATGTAGGACTATTTTTAACACATCTCTTGATATGTGGGGTTCTTTTGAGTCTAAAACGTGGAATTCTTTTTCGGTGACATGGAACACGTGTGACCTGCTCTGATACCATATTAAGGTTGTGGACATCTAAATCAAAACTAATTGGCAATGGGTGGATTATTCTCAACACGATCACGACTACGTTCATATCTAATGTGGGATTATTCTCAACACGCCTCTTCATGTATGGATTTTTTTTAGTCTAACACATGAAATTCTTGTTGGGTGACATAGAGCACGTGTGGTTTGCTCTGATACCATATTAAGGTTGAGGGCATCCAACTCAAAACCAATTAGCAATGAGTGGAGTCACTACTAGGATCGATAATTTTATCATTTTCAAAAAAAATATATTGGGTTTGCAAAGCTTTTGTATTCTATGTATGACTATTATGAAGATGAAGAAGCTATTTTTAATATTTTAAAAGAATTTAAATGAAGAAGGAAAAGTGATAAATAGAAGAGTAATATTTTAGTATTAAAGGAAAAAAGGCTCCTTTAATTTTTTTTTGTCACATGAACGAAAGAGAAAACAATGGTAATCGTTTCAACTTTAGAATAAATTATAGATAATTAGTAACACATCTTAAGATGATGAGTGTTCACCCAAACTTAGTATCATAGTCAAGGTTGTAGTGTGACCTAAGTTTAGATTCATTTTTCATTACTTTTTAGTGATTTTTTATTTTTTTTATAAAAAAACTGCTAAAATTTTAGTTGGTTATTTGACTAAATTTTAATCAAGTTCAAAAAATTAAGAGCTATATAAAATTATGTTTTTTAAACTCATAAAATTAAGGTCGTTTTTGCCATAATATTTGTTAATTAGTTAGTTAAATCAGTTAATTTTGTCATGTTATTAGCACATTTAGCACTCAAAGAAGCCAATTAAGCTAAAAAAAAGAGTATCCATTTAAAGATCCTGATTGCTCTTTTTCTTTCTACGCGTGAGTGCCTAGCCATAAGATTATCATGTCGTTAATTCACGTGGGGGTAACAGTGTGAAGATCCTACTGTTATCATTTTTCAAAAAAAAAAAAAAAAAATACATGAAGAAAAATGCTAAACTTACTACAAACTAATTCTATATCCCTCGTTTTTTTTATCAAATTAATTCTATATCTTTTGTGATTTGCGTCTATTTCAAATTTATCATGCTGCCCTTTGACAGTAAAAAATACAGTAAAAGTTGTAAAATTTGGATCACCCATAAACAAAACCATTCCAAGTTCCCTATTCCTATTGCCCTAAATATTTATTAAGGTCTAGTTAGCCTTTAATAATAGGGTCAAGTTTTTAGACTATTTTCTCTAAGTTTGAACTCTACTTTAATAACCAAATTATTGTTGTCTTTCTTAAAAGCCCAACCAAGTGAAGAAAATCTTGTCCTTTTATCCTCTTTTTCATCTTGAGAGGTCCCTTTGCCTGTAAAAGATGTATGACTGGTGATGACAAAATCTCCCAAAACCCTAAAAAATATTTCATTGATGAATGCTGCTTTTATAGGCTTTGAGTTGTAGGTCACAGAAATGGCATTTGTATGTAACTTTAGACTAATTAGCAACTTATTTCCTGTAAAATCTTTTTCATACAATTACAACAATCAAGTAGCTGAAAGGACACTGTGTTATAATATAAGATTGATTTTGTATTTTTTTGCAAGTATAGTAATTTTTTCTCTGAGTAGGGTTTATAAATATGGTACATTGGGTAACTGTGTACTATGTCTCATATCAAAATGTCACATGTGAGCACCACATGGCCATTGGATAGTGACATTCATGTACATTGGGAAGATATTAAATTTGAATACTTAACATATTGATGGTTTGATTTTTGTTAATGAAAATTAGAACAGATTATCCTCGTCAAAATTTATTTTTTAATTAACATGTATATCATAATTGATATGCCTCACACGTATTGGCACCACGTTTTGAATAAATAGAAGATTCACTCTTACGCGAATAATTCACATTTTATACACTAATTATTTTGAAATTATTAAATTCATGTATATATGCTATAATAAATATAAGGGCTTATTTGGTTCGTGATCCAAAAATTTATTTTCAAAAACTAATTTACACCTATAATAATATACATCTTGTACTACATCCAAAATTGTTTTAGAATTTACAATAAAATTATGTAGGATTTTGTAAAACAAAAAAATGTCGTTTTATGTGTTTTCAATGAAATCATGTAAGATTTTATAGTAAAATCAAAATGTAATTTTAAATGTGATACAAGATATAGTTTAGTTTATGTGTAAATTAGTTTTTGAAAATAAGTTTTTGGATCACGAACCAAACGGGCCCTAAATTTTTAAAAAAGACTGTAGATATATATATTTCCATCAAACAATTTACCCTTCAGGCTTCAACCAAACATTTGTAGCCTTGCTTAGAAGATCTTTGAATTCTATGATATACATTTTAAAAATGATTTGTAGGTTCTGAAAATCTTACAAATAATTTTTTATTGCACTGAGAAGGAACATGTTAATCCGTAAATAGAGTAAAATGTTGCGTGGAATATATGGTCCTTTGAGTAAAACATTACAATTTCTTTGGTTTGTGAATTATTTTCATTTTCTCCCAATTTTTTGATACATCCAGGCCTCAATCTACCTTGAATTTTTTGCTTCGAACTTTAGCGTTATCTGATTATATCAACTTGGATTCCATCGTGGACCACTATAATAATTTGGAGAAAACATTCTAGATCCAGGGATTTTTTTTTGAATATGACATCGTTAAGACCCAAGAATCCAATGTTTGCGAACCCACAAACATCCATAGCCCTTTCATTTATGATGTCAACAAATTTATTTATCAACAAATTTACATCCACCGGATAATTAAAATCAAAGGTTAAGTTTTTTTTTTTTTTTTTCAAAACCTGGTGTCCCTTAATCTGTAAACCTAAGAACCACAAACACTGTTTTAAATTTTAGGATGATACCCGTGCCATAGTGGATCCGGGTTCTAGTACCTTGTGTACGTAATAGGCACATCCACATGCTGATGATAATTATGGATCATTTGTTGGTGTAGTTTCAACTGCATGTTTTAATTAATATTGAAGTTGGGTATAGGGTCCGGAATTCCAAAGCTGACCCGGTTTATAAACCCGTTCAAATAGATGATCTTGACCCGGATGATTTTCTTGTTGGTAATAGTGTTTGTAAGATTATTTTTCAAACTAGATTGATATTTAAATAAGAATCACCTTTGCAAGATTTGATACCAAGACTTAGATTATAGAAGCCTTTCAACCACTCTAGTAAATGGTCTTTCACAATCTAAACCATAAATTAGTGAAAAATATAGCATTGTCGGGTAATGTTTAACCATTGTTCAATCACTTTTTTTTTTTAAAAAACAAACAAGATATTATTAATTAAGCAAATTGAAGGGAGATTGCACAGAAACAAGATCTTCCTCCATACGAGCAGGAGGAAAAAACAACACACATAAACAGATAAATAAAAATACAACAAAAATTACAAAGAAAACAAATAGAGCACAAGGAAAATCTGAAAAATTTCAAAGCAAATGGTAAACGGAGCAATGACCAACCAATTGAATGATTTGCTTCTCAAATAAGAGATTCTCCCATACAATAGAGGGAAAAGATGAGCCCAATACTTTGTGTACCAAAATACTAGATCTGAACTTAATCAGAGCAGATCCAAAATACACACAAAAGAAAATTATTGAGCAAAAGACATTATAAAGACGAGGAAGACAAAAGAAAGGAAAATATGAAGGCACGAAGGCTCATAAAACTCCGGCGAAAGTTTTTTTTTTTAATGAAATATTTTGTACTAATTAAATTAGGAAAGTGATTTAATAAGTCTGGGCTTTAAAAATTTTTTTTGTAAGCCTGAACTAAATCGCCGTTGTATGTTCACTTACATACCTCCTATGTATAAAGGGCACGAATATCTAAGGGTTATTCACCTCGAGATCACAACAAAAATTTATGTCCAAGCTCATGAAATTATATTAAGCGGGATTGACAATTATCTTTATATAACTATAGTTATGACAGTTTTGAACCCAAATCTTTCCGATCAACCGCCCGGTTGTTGGTCATCAATAACATCTATACAATGGATTATTCTATGTAATAACTAATGTAGACTATTATTGCTTTTTTGGTCTTCATTTGAGCTTCACAATTTTCCTAATAAGAGGAAAAAAAACAAAATCATTTTGTTTTTAAACCTGTCACAATTAATTATTTCAGTCTTTTTTAGTTTGCAGTATTCTCTTAATCACCACAGCACCAAAAAATTCTAAATGCTATTGTATTTATTCCTTTTTCTAATTCTTGCAAAATAACAGATACACAAAAAAAATAAAAAAAATAAAGAAGGCCAAAAATGGAAAATATGTTTTTAAAATTTGAAGCTCAATTTTTCTAACTTGATTTAGAAGTCAAAAAAAAAACAAAAAAATTCTGAACATTTCTTAATTGATAAAGATGCCCAACCATTACAACAATTACAAAAAAAAGAAACTAAAATGTCATTTCAAATTGGAAAGAATTGGCGGGAAGCCTTACAAGTTTATTGCAAAGTAGACTATAAAATCAAAATTCAATAGCTTCTACTAATCTTTTTAGGGTTAAGGTTCTCATTTTTGTGTTACAACAGATGGGTATCTTAAAAAAAGATGAAATATCCCAAATCTCAGCTGTCAAACAAATCCTAAACCTAATTTTTGTTTCCCCTTATTGTTATTGCCTTATTGGATTTCTTCTTGAAGAATTTAAGAGAGAGAACTAGAAGAACAATGAGAGGTAGTATGTGGTATTAAAAGTTCAAAATGTTTACTCAATCACCAATTTAAGGAGATTACTTGGTTCATAATCTGTTGTTGATTGATTAACAGTTTTGTGGACGTTCTTATGATAATTTGTGAATTTTATGAAGTTTATTTAAACAGAGTATTAGTCTGTAACTCAAGAGTAAGATTACTCTCAAAATATTTTTAGGTTGATATTTTTCTTGATTTTTTATTTTCTTGGATGATCTAGGCCTCTTAGATTACCCGAATAATTCCCTATCAAGTCCTCCATGCCATACCATCGGGTAAGATCTTATTGTTAGAGTGGTCTCAAGAGGAGTTTAACTCATGACCTTTATGTTATAAGGTAAGAGAGCTTTAACCATTAGGTCAACTCCTTCATTTTATTCTTACTCTTTATTTTGCACTTCGCTTATAAGACTGGCATTGAAATTATGTGAAAGCTGATCTTTTGTAACGAGGATAGTCTCCCCATCAGTGTATCATCTTCACAAAAAATCATATCATTTCTAAAAAATTTTAACCCCATAACTACAATTTTAATATACAAAAGCCTATACCTGTCATTGGACTCTAATATGAACAACTGAACCCTCAAACCGTTCCTCTTGATAAAAAGAAAAATAAAAACACACAATGAGTTTTTAGAAGGATATAATTTTTTTGTGATGACCATCTCCATTGTTTAGAAAGAAACCCAAGCAGTGCTGTGCTGCCATGTGGAAAGAGAACCTGCCATTCCTGAGTAGAGAGAGTGTTCTAAATGGTGGGAGCTTCAGATAAAAACCTCACTCTTTTTCTCTATAAAGAAAGCTTTAAGTTCTGAAAATTCTGAGGCTGATCACCACACCAGTATGTAACTCATTGTGTCGGGAAAAAGTTAGAAGTTGTAGGATGGAATCATGAAGAAGATAGATGTGGGAGAGCTGAGCTCAGAGTCTCATTCACTCTCTCTTTCTCTCTCTATAGTCTCTATTATTTTTTAAACCAAGACAGAGATCACAGGAAAAAGCTCTGCCAACAGAGGTCTCTTCACATGATGCTTTCATGCAAGGTGGTGGAGAGGGACTACTTTGCATTATCAACTGGATTTCAGTACCCGTTTATAATCGGACCGATTTTCCCTATTCTGGTTCCACACATTTCAGTACCAAAATAAAAGCAAGAAGCTGGCGAAAGACCACTTATTAGTTAGAGTGGTTGAAAGTATTGGTTTCCATAGTCTAGGACCTAGTAGGATACTTCCAGGGCCGTCTCTGAGATTCAGGGGCCCAAGGCGAACATGTAAAATTGGGCCCCAATATATTAACTACTCGACGACTTTCTGTTTTGGCTAAGTTCCAATTAGAGAGCAAAATAGATGAAATATTGCAGTTTTCACTATGTTATTAATTAGCGAGAGATAAACAATAAGTAAAAATTTAGGGTTATGGTTTTACATTTTTTTTTTCCAAGATTACTACTCTTTTATTGTTGAATATGAGAAAAAGTAGAAATACAGTATGCACTGACAAAGAAGAAAAATACCCATTTTTTTGTGAGTTATATATGTCATGAAATTGTATTAAAAAGTATTTTTTCAGAGGTAGTTTTAGACCTGAAAAATTTAACAAAGAAAATTTCTACTGCCACTTCAACTTTTCTTTTCTAAAACAAATTTAATGCTTACACTCCGCTTGCAATAGACTATGGGCCACTCGAAGATAATTTAAAATATTGATTCGTGAGAATGATCTACTCATTATGTAAATCATATTCACAAATATCTTATCATTTAATATTTTTAACTTCATTCAAAGTTGGTTGAATACTCAAAAAACAAAAAAAAAAATAAACAAAAACCCCTTATCATCACCGTATGGATTTATGGGATGGTGTAAACACCAATGGGAAGCTAAAAAAAAATTATTAGGGAGGCAATAGATTTTCTATTAACAAATTTTTGAATTCTCTAATAGTCTGTTTATATGGAGGATTTTAGGTAGGAATTTGGTAGGGACCGGAGATTTCGTGAGAAACTTGTTAGAAATTTTCATGTTATAAATTTAACTTTTTTTTCACCAAATCTCTAGTTCCTACAAAATTCCTGCATAAAATTCCTCATCTAGTAACATTATAAAGTTATTTTTGATAAATTTAAATATTAAAGTTATATTATATGAGTTAATAAGCTCCGCAACCAAAGTTAAAACAAGATTTTTTGATAGGCCACATAGAGCTAGATGATCTCAGATTGGTCTTTAGCGATGATGTTCTCCTCACCATATAGATCATTCTCACAAAAAATCACATCATTCTGAAATTTCTACCCCTTTCAAAAATTGAGTGATTTGTGGTATGTCCATACACAAAATTTATCGTAATCAAGATTTCATGGGGTTGGAAGTGTTAGAACAAAGTGATTTTGTAGGAGAATAATCAATGTGATGAAGAGATTATCTTCACACCCGTGAATCATCTCCGTATAGGCCCCAAAAAAACCTTGTCAAACTCTTAGTTGCATAACTTAAAATTACGTACATATATAAGGTGAATTTTTTTAGGGGGCCCCAAAAATTTGGGGGCCCGAGGCGGCCGCCTTGCTGGCCTGCCCTCAGAGCCGGGCCTGGATACTTCGGTATATTGGAATAGAAAATCCTTATTCCAGTTCCAACTGTTTGAGTACCAGATTTGCCAAGAATGGAAACCAGCTTATTTAATAGATTCTGGTTCGGGGTAGTTCAATAATCGAACCGAAACTAACCCACAGATACCCTTATCATTTAAACCACTATAATATCTTATCTTTAAGCATCCATAGCTAATACAGTTGGAACAGAAGTTGGAACAGAATTTGTTCCCAACAAGAAATCAATCCGACTGGTTTGAACAGTAGTTGATCGGACATAAATTAGATGGCTTATTAAACATCTAATAACACTGATCCCATGAGCATCTAAATGATAGGATTCACCAATTCAGCTGATTTTAAAATCAAGATATGCAATCTATAATGATGATTATGGGAAAAAAAAAAAAAAAAGTTTAGAAGAACTGAAGTACCCACGTTGGATATGACACAAATCAGACCATACGTGCTTATTTTATATTTCACAAGACACCAGTTCTTCCTGGTCATACTTAGTTGACTTTTGTTTGACTTTTTTTTAATCATTATTTTTAGAAGGAAGAGTGCAATCGGGGTAAGTATGCATCACTGAAAATCCCAACTATGTTCATACCTCAAGAGGCACTCATCATCTACCTATCCACATAGCAACAAGTAAAGGCTAAGGTTAACCCTTCTAGGATTGTCAGGTAAAAAATGCTTATAACCCGAACACAGTCGTTTTTCTAAATGAGCCAATTTTTCCAACCCTAAGCTTGATAAATTTACCCTTATTTCTATATTAAAACAAGGCAACGAGTCATGATCAACTCTAACCCTAGTAGGATTGACCGGTCAACATGTCAGAAATGCTCAATCCTAAACCTGATTTTTTAGCCATAGGTCGAGTCAAAATAAGGTTGAACCAAGTTAGGGTTAGGATTGACCTGCATGTCGGATCAGGTTTTGCCAGGTCTATATCACCCATTTATTAATAGAAGGAGAATAACACTATGAAATGGAGGGGCAACACAATGCATTTAGTCCATACTATTATATGGAGCAAGTCTGACACTTAAAACCCATACTCAGATCAACAACTACCCACACTGATAACATGGTTAACTCCCATTTACCCTAAAACAGAGTTCAACAAAAAGAGCAAAGCTGTTGAGCCATGTGTTTGCTGTTCTTACATAAAGTTCAACCAAACAGAACTCTGAGAACCCACTCAGGAAACCCTTTCATCTATCAAGTTTATGGACCATCTAAATTAGTTTTCACCAAGATCCAAGACTGACAAAGGTAGTGTTTTTTTCCTTTTCTTCAGTTTGACACAACTGAAAGTTTAAAATCAAAGACCCTACTTTTGTCTGCTATTCTCCTCACAACTCCTAGACCCACCCCAAGACTTTTAAGATACCATCCTGCCCCCTTAATTCCATAGCTTACTTCCAGAGCAAATATTCTCTACTCTTTTTGGTTCTACCAAAAAAAAAAGGTTCCCTTCCCTCTTACTACATTACCCATCTGGATTATTAGCTTTAATACAACTCTTTCCTTGCTTTTTTGACTGTTTTCTTTTGTTAAAGTACCAGTTTTCTCCAATTGAGTATACAAAAATAAAGAGTGAGAATAGCAGAGAAATTAAAAACCACAAAGGTACACAAGAAGTAGAAAAGAAAAGTAAATAGGATTAGAACACTCCTGCAGAATATAGAAGTTAAATATTTAAACTAGTAGTATAAAAGAAAGTAAATAAAAGTACATCAAAATATGATTTCTCCCAAATCTCCTAATGTGCATCTGCATGACAATAAACTCTATTATGGGTCTCAGAATC
Source organism: Macleaya cordata (assembly GCA_002174775.1). Taxonomy (NCBI): domain Eukaryota; kingdom Viridiplantae; phylum Streptophyta; class Magnoliopsida; order Ranunculales; family Papaveraceae; genus Macleaya; species Macleaya cordata. Next base: position 125,459 of record MVGT01003944.1, read on the forward strand.
TTGAAATCATTTTAGGAGTGAACAAGAATGTCAAATAGGAAAAATTGCAGACAAAGAACAATTCATGTGAGAAATTATCTAAATGGGATGGTATATACATGTTCATTCATCTTGATCTCAACAAGCTTTATAACTGCCTAGCAACATATGACACTTATTTGTTACAAGCCTCAATTCTTTCCTGGGTCTTTATGTGTTGTGGCTTGCATGTGTAAAGCAGTAAAAGTATCACTTCTTCATAAATAAACTTTAGACAGTTCACAAGATATTCATGGTCTTTATTCAGTGTAACTTTCTCCAATCAAAACAGTGTAAATGCCAAAAATGACAGATTCTCATAATTTGGGATAAGGCATTGTCGGTTGATTGGTCAGTACAAGGTTTTGTTGGTTGATTAAATTCTAAAAAGAGGTTTAAGATTTAAATCTGGTTTCAAAATGTCAGACAATGTCCATCTGAGTCATCTATCAAACCATTCAGTTGGTTGATTGCCTCTTTCAAGCCAAAGGAACTGAGAAGCAGTTAAGAACAATGATATCCATAGACCCATGATTGTAGAAAGTATAAATGTACGAGTATGCATTTATACACACGTGTATCGTCGCGTGTTCTTGACATTTATGGTGGACCTGTATTATATACTTAAGGCAAGCGAGTGGTTAATTCGTTAAAGAAATGGAGATTCAATCAAACAACAGTTAATTTAAGAATTGGCTATACTTCGTTGCTATATACAATCGAAGTTCATTCCACTGGAAATGAGATACAATTATTTTGTAGTCAGTAATTGTAGAAAATATGATGATAACTCTATAGAACTTTTTTTCCTTTTTGGTTAAGTATAAAACTATGAGGAATAGAATGTGCATATATAACAAGCATGGCCACAAACAAAGAAGAATGTAAAAAAGCCTTGGCACTCCAGCAGATCCAACATAAGAAAAAAGAACTCTCACTGATCATGTCCATTCACCTTAATCTCGATAAGTTCCTCGATAGGCTGGCGACATATTGGACACTTGTTTGTTTGGAGCCTCAATTCTTTCGCACACTCACTGCACATACACTGCAAAATGCAACAAGATTTTTTGTTCAACTGAAGAGAACGAAGCAACCACAAAACTTGAGATAAATAAAGTAAAGGTGGTAGTTACAGGGACTGGTAAACTAGTTTCTCTCATAAAGTTCTCCAGCAAACATCTCCAATGTTTTAAAAATACCACAGCATTATGTGAATTAGAAACGATAAAATAAAACAAGATTAGCATTGGTGTTTTTGTGGTTTAAGAATTTGATACTAGAGACAGGTCAAACTTTGAAGTTTGAATAGCTTACAGATGCCATTTCATGCAAGTATGTTGTGGTTATATGAAAATCTGATTATTTGGTTGGAAGAGCTAAGCATCTTTTATATCTGATTCAAGCATACACCTCTCTTTAATCTGGAAATTTTCCACGAGTCCAATTTATTTCTAGTTTCTTATATGACTTAGGTCTCTGAGAAAACCAATACCCCTAGGATTCTGCTGCCACAAAACTCTCAAGAACGATAGCTTTGTCTATGGCCATATGGTCCTAAGTTATCACTACTAAGGACACTTAATGATACAGAAAGTAGCCAAAGTACCATTTGGGTGACCCAACAGTCCAATCAATGCAACAAGCTATCATATTTTTTTACTATGCTGAGGTTGCGATAAATCGGAAGGTTAGTATCATCCACTCAGGTCGATATTTTTGCCTTGATGATCACCCTGTGTGTCTGACACATCAACCAGTATGTGTTAATAATAATAGCAAAAAAAAAAAACATTTCTTATGTGCTCTCACCATATGTCTACAAGGAAGCACGGCTGTGTCCTTCGGTTCAGACATGCAAATTACGCATTCTTTTCCTGAATCATTATCATCGAAGTTTGCTTCTGCTGAGTTGCTAATCCCATAGATCTCACGCAACTCATAGCGAACCCCATCAATCCACAATATCTGCTTGATTATTTTGACCTGGAAAGCACCTCCATTATTCTTCTCAAGAACAGCCTCAGTAATCTGTGCATGAGATGTAGTAGGCAGAATCTGATCAGGCTGATCGACCATAGCCAGAGGCGGTTGGCATGCTTCAGCAAATATTACAAGTGGGAATACATCTTCACTTGGAGATGGTTTTGAGAGATCATCCAACTCAAAGAAACCTAAGTCGATACCGGTTCCTGAAGGCTGACAAAATTTCTGACCCAGACCCTTTTGAAAGGGAACTGTGACTGGCATACAAGCATCAGGGTACAGTGGAGTATACCTACAGTTCGACCCTTCCTTGGCAAAGTAAAAAATAGTGATACTGTCATTAAAACACAGCAAATGAAAACCATCATTTATATGAACAAATATCACATTTTGCATAAAGTTTTCAGAAATATATAAACATAGTGATTGATTATCCAAATCAGCATGCAACATATGAGTGCCAGTCAATAGAGCTAGTTCTTATCGTTTTCCACCAACACCACTAAATATTCATTGTTGTGTTCCTATTTCATACGAACTTTCAACAAGAAAGTTTATGTTGGCTCTCAACTCCTAAGAGAGATCATGAACAAGAAGATGAAAGGACCACATGTAAAATCCACCTGCCCATATAAATAGAAAGTAATTCAACCCAAAATCAACTTTGAAGAAAATAATGGCTCAGCAGCCCTACTCGACACCATCATATCTTCTAAACAGATGTAACTGTAAGTCAAAAAGGTTTAACAATTTCATTCAAAAGTCAATGTGCAGGAAAGGATTAATTGGGTCTTCGAAAACATTCTGAGCTAGAGGAGGTGGTCTTGAGGACTAGAGCTTCTCCAGTTCTCCGTATTTGAATTCTCACAAGTCATAAGGATCTTATCCTCTTTGCTCATACAACATTTGTATATCATTTTTTTCTGTTACTAATCAATAAGCTTAGCCTTTTTAACCTTTTTATCCACTGAAAAAGGATCTTAGCAGAATTCATTTTGAAGAGTTGGTGGAGATTATTGTACATAGGATGATGTATGGTTTTGTGGTCTGGTTAGGCCAAATGAGAGCTTCACCTTTAGCTTTACCATTCTCTGCAATTTTGGATTCTTGACCAAATTTGCTCCTATTGATACAAATAATCTCAATATAAAAATCAATCTTCCCCCAAAATTGATTCTTATATCCAATCGATCACAATTTCTATGCAAAATTGCAAGTTACTACTCTAGGTTTCGCAGAAACCATATTTACCCTACATCAAACTTTTTTCTAGTCCTAGAACCAAAGACAAGAAATAAGAATGAAAAGAATCTGAAGACCACGATAGTAGAGGCGGGTTCATAGATTTCCATGCACTCTGCAGCCACTTCCGTGCCAAATGTAAGATCTAAAACAGCCATCTATGGACCTTGTTTTCTTATTATTATTATCTCAAGTTCCAGGTTCCACCGAACTTGCTTACATAAAGTCCTTATCATCATATTTCATCTTCTACGGCAAGATTGTGTAGATTATATCAGGAAAACAATGATAAAGTTTTAATAACATATCAAGAAACATACAGTATGTACCTTCAGCAATTATAATAAAAATGCTGAAGTTTCTAATCACCTGAGTTGCTTACACAAAGTTGTTTATGCGCAAAATAAAAAAGGTTGACACTCTGCAATTGCTATCTAATTTCAATTGTAAATAAAAAAGTTCGGTTCACAGCCTCCAAATTTATGGCACAAGAAAATATGTGGTTTGATAGATGTTCAATGTCAACTCAAGAAACATAATCCTGAATCTTCTTTTCTCGATAGCAACTTATTTGCCTCTACTAACAATGCCAAGGCAAAGAATCTACGGTTTAGTAACTCGAAGAGATATGCCAAAATATATAAATGGAAGAAAATTTTGACTTCATTAGGTAAACGACACTGTTGCAAGCTTAATTATTTGGTGTCAAACAGAATTTATGTCTTCAGAAATGATTCTTCTTACTAAATCAATCAAATATAGTTTTTCAAAAATATCAAAGACTGCCAAAAAAGTTGATATAACCGTTATCATTTCCATCATACCCCCTTTTGGAGGTTGATGTGTATAACTGCAAGTTCCAATCTCATAATTCACTCGACCCTACTGACTAACAACAGCGAAACACAACTTCACTCCAACCTCATTTTCAGGAGCACAAGCCAATTCATACTCTTATCAGAACTTATCCTGAATTTGTCGAACTTGTTGTCCGAGTTTGCAGTTTCTTTAACTGTGTACATGTTATATTGTGCAATTACAATTTTCATAACCAACTTGTCATCCAAAGACTTCAAAGTTGAATCTAAATTTCCACAAGATAGACGGGTTTCTAGCAAATTACTGCATTATTTAGAATGCAAGTTATGTTCAATAAGTCTTGAACAGTTGAACATAATCCTAGGACATAATCAGTGCAAGTTACTGTATCCCCAAGTTAGGCCTTGGTCTTATAATCATCTACACTAATTATCAATAAAATGACATAATTCCAACTAATCACTGTGTTCATTTTCTCATCTGTCCAAATCTTTTTCCTAATCACAAATTCCCCTTTCTCAGTCTAAAACCTCTATTCATAAGAGAAACTATAACTTTATCAATCAGTAACCAAGAAAACTAAAAATCCCCCAATAATATTTTCTTCCCCAATTCATAGAATCACATAAAACAATCAAATCATCAATACCCATAATCAAATTCCATCAATAACAAACAAAAGAACAAAAAAAAAAAAAAAGAGTAAAACCAATAAATAAAAAATTCATAAGAACCCTCATACCTCCCATCAACCAAGGCATCAAAAATGAAAGAAACCAAATGGTACTCTGGGTTCTTCTCATCAACTTCAATCTTAATTGTACCCTTATGCACATTCACATCGTTTCTAACCTTCTTCGCCTGCTGATGATCAACATAAGGTGGAGGTTGCTGCGGAGGACCCAAAGGAGGCCGAATTCCAGGCGGACCAGGCCACCAATTACTTTGATTGGAGTGATAAGGATGGTAATTGGACCGATCACTAATCTGTCCAACGTTTCCACAGTTACTATAAATTCCTGAAAACTGATAGTAATATGGGTTATGAGGAATTGGATGAGGAGGAAGTACAGGGTAGTGATTTTGTAGTGGGTAAGGTGGTGATGTATAGGGAGAATTTGCATTGAAATAATAGTTTGGTGGTTGTGGTGGTTGTGGTGGTGCTGGTGGTGGTCGTGGTGGAGGAAGAAGAGGAGGAGGAGGCAGAGAAGGAGGAGGCGGAGGAGGAGGAAGTGAAGGTGGAGGAGGAGAAGAAGAAGAAGGAAGAGAAGTAGGGTTTGAAGGATAAGAAGAGAGGAGTTGAGAGGGAGATGGGTTTTGATGATGGAGATTATTAGTATTGTTTCGTCTTTTACTCCATGAAAGCCCCATCGTTTAAGTTTTTGGTCTGAACAGAAGAGGAGAGAGAAAGAGTGTAGAGAGAGAAAGAGACGCCAAATTGGCGACACACCCACCAACTCTCCTGTCAAGAGGACATCGACATATAACGTACGCAGTACGTACAAGGGCAGGCATCGGGTGGAGCTCGTTCTTCGTGGGACCCACTTTATCAAAGGATGGTTTAGATGATACCAAATTTCACAATACCTATAGGACAGCTGATTTCGATGTCGCAATATTGATTTACGTCGTTAGATGGTCTTCTCTAGATTGGGACCCACTTATTGTGGGTCCGAATTTCGCTAGCTTTGCATTTGTCAACGTTTTGACTTCGACTGGTTGATTTATATTATGAACTTCCATGGTCTTCTTCGAGGTTCACTATAACGTGTTTTTGTAATACTGAAATCAAGGCTTCAATTGACTTCCAACTACATAGAGTAAAAGAAGAATTACAAGTTGACTAAATTTTGATAAAACCACTTGGTCTTAACATAGTGCTTAAACCTAAACTAAACACCCACATGTTCTAAAAGTTTAAATTGTTAAAATAGACGCGCACCAACGTCATATGCCGCGGAGGTGGACTATATTCATTTAACACAATGTCGATCTAAGTAATTAGAGCGTAGAATAGAAGCGGAGACGAGATCAAAAGTAAGAGCGCTGGTACTACTAATTAAAAAGTGTCTTTAGGTAAAAAATACATGCATCGAAACATGATTCAAAACGGAAATACGAAATCCAAGAGCAGGAGCATCGCCCTTTTTATTTTATAGATAAGAGGTATTAAGTTCTATTCTCCGTTCCGTGCCCATGCACCGAGGGATAAATTCCATTGAATTGCTTAACATGTGTAAGGTAAGAAGACTATATATGGCCTCTGAAGATAATCATGAGTTGCTCAAAGAATATTCAAAACCTCGATTTATTTTGTAGGTGCCTTTCCGTATTTGAAGTTGAATCCATTTATGAATAAGCAAGCTACATAAAGAAAGTAGCAGAGAGAGAGAGAGAAAGAGAGTTCCAATTCCCTTCGTCGGAGCTTTATGAGCCTCCAACGAAGGGAATCCGAATATTTTTCTTTTTTCTTTGTCTTTTACGCCTCTTTGGCGACTCTTTTACGCCTTTATGACATCTTTGCTCGCATTTTTAGCGATTTTTTGCTTAATAATCTTTTTTCTTTTGTGTGTGCTTTTGATCTGCTCCGATTAAGCTCAGATCTAGTGTTTTAACGGATTGAATCGACAACAATCGGATTCTTCTTTGACGGATCGAAAGTTTTTCCTTTATTTTGGGTACACAAGGTGTTGGGCTCATCTCTCCCCTCTATCTTTATGGAAGAATCTCTTCATTGGGAAGCAAATCATTCAATTCGGTCAGACGTTGCGTCGTTTACCATTTGCTCTGATTTTTTTTTGAATTTTTCTTGTGCTCTATTTGCTTTCTTTGTATTTTTTGTTATATTTTTACTTCTGTGTATATGTGTTGTTTTTCCCCCGGCTTGTATGAAGGAAGATCTTACTTTTGTGTAATCTTCCTTCAATATTTAATGGTTAAAACCTGTTGTCAAAGAGTTGAAACCTTAACATCTAACTATTAACCACTATATAGTTATTTCACTTTTTTTAAGAGAAGAAAAAAAAGAAAAAAAAGAAAAAGAAAAGAGAAGTTGGCCTTGGCATGCCATGGAGAGACCTGGTCAATCAATTCAACGGTCTTGATCACGACTTAGTCATACGACCATAGTGCAGTCAATTTTGCACCTAGGTTTTCAGATTTTTAGCCGTTCCAAAATTTCTCAAATTTGAAAAAATTTAATACTTTAAAAATGAAAAAACAATAAAATGCTTTATTGTTTTTAGATGAAAAGTTCCTTCAAATCTTAAGCCACCACTAATGTGTTAATTACACAGTTCTGTTTGATTATTGAATTACTCACAATCCTTACCTATTAAATTGGTTTTGGTTCCTAATAGATTTGGTTCTAGATTGTGGAACCAAAGCCATAATTTTGGGTCCAAACCAAGCTACTTGGAGCCGAGAAGTACAGGATCAGCATGCTGTTGTTTGGATGTTCGCCTTGGCTTGTACGGGTTGTTTGGATTTTCCATTGCTACTCTGCTATCCTGTCCTTGGAAAAACCAATCCGTATTTAAAAGTACAGCACGCGTCATATGTTGATTCTTTGTGGGCATTTTCGACAATTCGTCACAGCTCTGTTTTTGTCTCCACCTTCCTGCTCCCTGTTGCATTTACATGTACGCACTGTTTTGTATAAAGCTGTGTAAGGCAGAACGGAGGAGGAGCATTTTTAGCTCGCTCTCCATTTTCTCTCTCTGGTTTCCAGCGTTTCTTGCTCCGAAAGAAACCCTAGAATTTCGACGCTTCAACTTCTTCTTCATCAGTAAGATACTAAAACACTTTCTCTCTTTAAAAATTTATCTGTTTCAATCTTTCTTGTTCTCTCTTTCTCTCTCTAGCTAAGAAGCTTTAATATCAATTTCTTTGTTATTGTTCTTCGGATCAAAGTAAAATAGAATTATGGATTGTAAGTTTGGTTTCATGTAGTTTTCTGTAAATCTCCACAGCTTTAAAGTTTGAGCAGTAAAACAGCAGAGGAAGATTAATCTTGAGTTTCTCTGTCTTAAGAAGTATATAAATCCAATATAACACCTCATTTTTCTGCAATTAGAGAAAAAAATCGACCTGAAACCATTAATTTGTCATTGTTGTTTTTGTGCTAGCTTTTTGGAAAACTGCATTCTATTGATATAATACTCTGTTAAATTGTAGAGTCATCTCGAAAGTAATTAGTACTATTGTAACAAGTTAGTATGGATCCCGGATCTATCAAATATTCTTTCTCAGAATTGCATGTTTGATTTTATGTATAGTTTTTTCATCACCGTCATTGATTGACTAAACTCGACCTAGAATCTTTTTTTTGTATATTTATACAAACAAAATGGAGGATTTACTTTGTCTTGGTTTGGATTTCTTTGAGAGTAATGTGTTAGGTTTTCCTGGATTATTGTTTTTAGCTCTTTTTCTGTAATTTGGTTACTGTAGAGAAATTTTTTTCTGGCATTTTGACTGTTGATTTCTTTATTCTAAGCCAAGCATTTCATGAAATTTAGTAATCGTACCATATTGGCAATCAATCTAGGTAATAGATTCTCTTGCTGAATCCGCCCTGTTCTCTTGTGATTTGGATAGTTGTTGATGTTGGTCTGGTGTTATATGTGATACTTAATGACATTATTTAAGTTCAGCATTCTAAAATCTTGTAGGCACTATAGTACATATAATCTATTGGTTGCAGATGTTATATATTGATTTGGGAGAAAAGGTGTGCAGGGGAACCCTGTTGAATAGATGGCAATCATTTCGAGTGAATCGAATGACAGAGAAGCTTCTAATGAATCGAGCAACAAAGAAGCAAAGGTTGATCCACCCAGAGACTTTTCAAAGCAGCCCGTTGTCAAAGCTGAAAGGAATGAATACTATCCTATTGCACAACCACTTTATCGTACTTGGATTTGTTCGAAACAAACATCCCACAATCATGTTAATTCTTTACCCAAAAGATCGATAGTAACACATGCTGGTTCTGCTATAGATATACCAAAAGGTGTTCTTGTGAATTCTTTACCAACAAGATCGACAGTAACGCATGCTGGTTCAGCTAGAGATATACCACAAGGTGTTCCTATTAATTCTTTACCAACAAGATCGAAAGTAACAAATGCTGATTCTGCTAGAGATATACCACAAGGTGTTCCTGTACAGGTGAGAAGCATAAAGGATGGAAGGGTGGTCACTGAGTTGCAAGAACGATTGTTATATAACAAAATGGGGAATGGATTGGACCCTATTGATTCTCATCATAACATGGATGCTATGGAAGTAAAGCCATCCATTCATATGCTCAACAGCAACAATGGTAAAGCTCCAGTGAGTCTGTCAAGGGTTATGCAATCTGATCAAAATGAAATATTTGATGGAGAAACATTTCATGTTCAAGAGACAAAGGAGGTTTGAGATTTTTAGATGATTTTCTTTTATCCATCTGATTGAGAAGTTAATAGCAATTTTCTTCACAATTGAACTCCTAAGCTTGATATTCTAAGTGTAATGTTTACCACAGGCAAGCCATCTAAGCTCACATGGTGAAGGAGAGTCTCTCATGAACAAGTTAATGAGTAACAACAGTCAGATCTTTGCCCGAGTATGATATACTCTTTACCTTTTGCCTTAGTATCTAACCTCAAAACTACTCTGGTAACTAAGTGTATTTTCTCTGCTATAATAATATTATGAAGTCTAGGAAGCTTTATACTTGATGAGTACCACTTGATATGCTTACTTATTACAAACAGAATTACGCTTCAACAGCACCAGAATCAAATGAAGAGGTTTCTAATGTTTCGCAACCTCCAACAGTAACAGTTGCTGTTCCAGGTTTTCGCTCAAGACAAGGAGTCCCTTCCAGAAGCAGTATAAGTAACCGCGTAAGTAAAGACTTCTAGGTGAATACTTTACCCTGCATATGATGAAGGCATCATTTACAAGAGTAACTCTTCATACCTATCAGCTCCTTTATTTGAAACTTATAAGACTTTTTGTCAACTCCATTCTATAAAATCTTTTGCAATCAAATTGAGTATTACTTAATCAAAAATGTATTTACTCATCCTGTGATGGAGCCATTATGTTATTTAGTTTCCCTGACTACGCAGTTCTTTTGTCAGATCCGCAGAGCAAGGATTACTGAAAGATTCAAATCACTGCAGGAACTTCTTCCACATTCTGAAGAGGTACATATATGTAAAGAGGGCCGTTTAAGACTTATCAGTAGCATAAACTTTATATTGATGTAGGCAGTTTGATTTATTGTTCTCCATGCTTCTCCTTATTCCTATTGTTTTCATAAGGACAAAAATGAACTGCGGAATGATATTTTTTTTGGTCGGCAACTGCAGAGTGATATTACTGAGGTGTTTTGTTTCTCTGTGTCTCTTTCCACGCAAGATCATCTTGTTAAAGTTGTTCTCAAACATTCATCTATTTTATCAACTCACTTTGATTTCTGTAGGGGAATCAAGAAACTCTCATGGATGATATCATTGACTACGTCAAGTACTTACAGCTTCAGATAAAGGTAAGCCTTTACACTCTGCTACTTAATTAGCGTATGTATCTGGAATTGCTCATTTTGAACTGGAATTGCTGCACTGCTTGGCTTGTTTGGTGAGTCTTAATGACTCTTAGCTTTGACCAGAGATTCAGAATCAATTATACCAGCCTATTAGACAGACCAGTCTGACTAGTTAAACTCATGTCAACCACAAGTACCAACCAGTACTGGTCCATTTTTCTATTACTTACTGCAAATTGCAATAAGTTAATGCGACCATGAGGATTTCCCCGACCAGTGACCTCCCCGTAAGGTAGCATCTAAAAGATGTCTGCTAGCCATCTTTCGGGAAAGAATGAGGGCAGCATAGCATAAGATAAAAATATTGGATCCTGAATAAATTGGCCTATTAGACAGACCAGTCTGACTAGTTTGCTTAAATATTTTGAAGGCAACTTCATCTCCTCTTGTTGTGTTAAATCTGGAATTACTGGCATTCATTTTCTCAATTATTTTGTTGAATTTCTTTTTTGGATGTGTAAGTCATAAGCGTAATAGGAATGCTATACCATTTTTAAATTGGGCCCAATTGTGCAGATGTTGAGCCAAAGCACATTGGGTGGTGAGGCAACTGAAGATCCTTTTATTAATCTCGAGGTATTACTACACTCTCACCATTTAACAAATTTCCATAACGCAAGAAATTTGTGCTTTTCTTGTCCCTGTTCCAATCGGTTACAGTTACCCACTACCAGCTCTCTGTAAAATGAACAATAAGGTTACAAAAACAATTTGTTTAAAATTTGAGGTTCCATTTTACGGAAGGATTAGCAAAAATATTCAGTTCCAGATCTACATATTTTGGTACCCGAACAGAACCCCCAAGAATGGGTTCTGACTCTAACATATGGGAACCAAACCGCTAAGAGCAACCAAAATTCATTTAAGCTTAGAGGTTTCTTTATTATTTTCTCCTAATTCTTGTTGGTTGTTATGTTTGTAAACAAATTTTAGATAGCCAGGAATTGAAAGGAAAAGACTCGATACCCAACCAATACTTGAACTGAGTTAATCAGCTCCGAGTCCACCTATACCAGGATCAACCTGCTAACACCCCTAATTGGCTGTCTCAGGCGTCAGGCCCAGATAAAGGAACACTGGACCATGTTCACAGCCACTGTTTCTTTATTAGTAAGCCCGTTGATAGGGCATAGCATAGACAACGGTAATGATCTAAAAATTAACGGGTATTTGGCAGGGATTCGGTCATTATCTGCTCGATCAAGAGATGCTGAATGAACCTCTTGAAGAAGTGATTGGACGGTTGATGAAGGTCAACACGCCAGCATTTACCCAGCTTCTGGAAAGCAGGGGCCTGTCTGTAATGCCCATGGCTTTGGCAGGAGGGCTCTTTCAAGCCATGTAGAGACTGCCCGTCTATCTTCAGCTTTCTGTCCATTTCAGGTTCTCTTTCTATATGGTACATTTCTTAGTTAGACTGGGAGTTCCATTACGTGTGAATTAAACATTAAGTCTCAAAACCTTAGGATGATTACAGATGGCAACTGAAAGAAACAGGGTGTTTTGCTTGTTATTTTAATCTGGTAGTTTTGGAAATATAGGCTTGTAAATGGAGAATTTTATAGATACTTGATGGTAGGCAGCAATCAAGAACTATAGTTTTGTACAGTAACGACTTGAGGTCTAACACTCTTATTATGTGATTCATGAAATGAAATTTTTACTACTAGAAAGCTTCCTCAGTTGAAGAAAAGAAAATTGATTATAATCAAGACCATCCAATGGATAGCTCACCTTGGATTGATCTGACAGGATACTGATCCAATCCAAGGTGTAAAAATTTGGTAAAGTTCATATAAAGCTTCATAAATTTGTAGAGCTGTACTCTTTGGTTGCTTCTTACTAGGGTAACTCAAAGTTCGGTGAGAATTACCTTCTTTTGAAGAACAAAATTTCAACCCTAAAAACATGCAGAAAATAATATTATCAGTGTTATTATATAGCGTGTACATCTATTCCAGGAAGAGATGATTTACAATTAGTCCTCATTAATTTGATCTGAATACAGTCTTTAGTCTCTAAATTCCACAATTAGTACTGTAAAAAGTCTTCATACTTAGACCCAAAAGCTACACTAGTTTTTCTCACAAGAATCCATCTGACACAACACCCAAGCATAAGCACAAACACAAACACAAACACAGACAAACCAAGAGGAGGAAGCTTACAAAGTGAGATGGAACTAGTTCAACAGAAGTCTGGCCTCGGCTTCTTTCGAACTGAAATACAACCTCTCTGATGATCTCTGAAGATTCTAATCTCAGAATAATCCCTCAAATCCTCAAGACTAATATACTGTTGCTTCACCATCCTTGAGAAATCACTAACATTATCCTGTATCCAAATATAAGGGTGACATGTTTCATCATAGTAGTAAAGCAAACTCTTCATCCCTCCACCACCACCACCACCGCCGCCTCCTCCTCCCTTACTAATCGGCATATAAGTCTTGTAAATGCTCTTAGATTTAAGTCTCTTTGATGAACCTGGTTTTAGAGTATGACCCTTCTTCAATATGGATCCCACCCTTACCTGCAATTCTACCGGCTTGTCGGTCAGATTCCAAACTCTTGTTCCCAGTCCAGAAGTCTGAGTATGGTCACGACATCCGTCCCAACACCCACCCATCGTAAACATGCCAAATTTCGGCATTTCTATTCCAATAACTTAGACTACAAAAATTTACAGACTTCTGTTACAAAAAACATCACTTGTGATTTATGTACTACATTTATACCAGAAACAGTTGGTGTATTAAACTTCTGCACTTATTAACTCTCATTAGATGATCCTTAGACTGTGAACCATTTAAGGGTTGTGATTAATTTGTTGATCTTAAGCACTAATTAATGGAGATTAAAGTGGTTTTACAAAAAGGATTGTGTAGTGGATTTTACTGTTTCCGAAAGAAAAAATTTGGTAGGGTCCATTTCAACCACAACTTGTCCTACCATACTGCAACAGACTCATTAATAAAATGGAATTCTTTGAAGAAGGAAAAGATCAAACTTTCAGAGTTTTATAATAAGGTAGTTCATGATGTTGCTTCAACTTTCATCATTTATGTTTTTTCTTGCTTTTGGTTTACTCCTTTTACTTTTGTGCATAGTGTAATTGAATCCTAACCATCCATTTTAATGGATAATTACCTCGAGATATACAGCAATTAGTTTATTAGAAGTTGGGTCCTTTTCAGCTCAGATGTATATCTATGTGTTGAAAATTGTTTGTGTTGTTCTGAAATCTAGATCGTTGGAGGGTTCTCAATATGTGAATCCCGAGGACGACCGATGGTCGGGATTTTGGGACCACGGTTGTTACTGTTCCCGCTATTACCGGATACTCAAACTCCTCCCTTTGGATGAAACTTGAAAGTTTTAGTAATTCACTTGGTCCTACTGTCTTTTAAGAGGAAAGGTGACGGTAGGTCAAAATATTGTACATGTTTGAGCATATGGTATTCTTCTTGGGCAAAAATCCCACCGACCCAACTTTCCGTGAATCTAAAGATTCTAAAACCCTAAATATCAGCCTCCCTTAAATCTCCTTTTTCATTTTTTTTTTTTTAATTTTGTCTTTGTTTTTTTACTTTATGGGTAACTTGGGCTAACCCCATCGTGGTTCAAACTTTGAACTCAACCACCCTAATGTCCCTCCAATTTCTACAAACCACCAACATACCCCTAAAGAAAGCGAAAAACAAAACAATCCAGAAAAAAAAAAAAACAAAAACCTTGTGATGAGAGTTTGCAAGGACCTCAAGCCTTTTTTCAAAAAGGTGAAGCTGTTTTTAATAAGATCTGCTAGCAGAAATTGAACTTAGGTCCAAACTGTCATCAACAATAACACTACCAACTGTACAAGCTAGTACATGCAAGGACCTTAGACCTTGGTAATTAGACTCGTGGTATAAGAATAATGCTTCCACTCCAAAACCTCGCTCCAACGCTCCAAATCAGAACCCACTTACATATTTTGAGTAACCAAATTGGTCCATGTGATTAGGCAGGGGATGTTCCCATAAATCATGTGGTTCTCAAGTAATGCTAAGGCAACGTATGAAAAAAAAAATGAAAAGAAAGAAAAAGTGAGCCAAATCCTGTCCCAATGGACATGGTGCCTGCATGTAAGAAATCATTGCCAATAACCAGACACCAGATCATTGTTGCCTTTTACATCTCCCTACCATCGGATCCCCATGACCATCCACCATAACTCCCCACAAGAAACAGTGATGGATCTTATACAAGACGTATGTACAGACACAAGATTGAAACCTAAAATGTAATGGCTATTGATTGGATCAACAAAAAAAAAAGGGAGGATATTATAGACACTGATAACTTTTTACACTGATGTCATGTTTGGATCGCGGGAATAGAATCACATTCCTGGGAATCAGATTCCTGGAATGCTATTCCTGGGAATGACATTCCCTTATTTTATGTTTGGTTCAACAAGGAATATGCATATGATTCTTGCCACATTCCTATTCTAGTGTTTGGTTCATGCAGGAATAGGAATCCGAAAAGAGGCTAATTTTTCCTTTATACCCCGTCCAAATATATATTATTAAAAACAAGCATGGAAACAAAAAATTAATTCATATTTTTCATACAAGCATTGAAACAAAAAATTAATTCTTTATCAAAAAATAAAAATCAATTCATTTTTTTCATAACTCATATATATTGGTTTATTTACCTTTTTAATCATGGAGTTAGATTGAAACTTATACTCGTTGAATGTCTCAAATGGAAATCTATCGATCTTATTCTCTTCTTCTTCTCTTCTTTTATTTATTTTTCTCTCATCTAGAAAGAAGTCACGATTAGGAAAAAGAAAAAAAAAGAGGTTGAAGTGTCTAAACATGGTTTGGGATTGTATTTGTAAATAGTGAAAATATGTAAGGGTAAGATTGTCTTCAAAAAATATCATAATTGATTCCGGGGGAATGGGAATGGCAATCCCACCTCCCCCCACGGGATTGCTATTCCCCCTAAATGGGGGAATCTCACATTCCCGGGAATGTGATTCTAGCCTGATTCCGCGAACCAAACACAAGCTTGGAATCACATTCCCAGGAATGTGATTCCATTCCTGCAATCCAAACATGCTATGAAAGTCGGATAAAAAAACATCTGAAGAGACTGATTTTAAAAAAGAGGAGCGCTATGGCACCCCCATTTTAGAATAACACCCCCCACCCATTGCATCCCCAAGGGCATTGAAATGTCTTCTTCCTTGCTTGACTCTTCCAACTCAAACCATGAGTTGTATGTTTGACACAAAATTTGAGCTCACTAACACAGAAAAAGAAAAAGAAAGAAAAAAAAAACTGCAATCATAGAAGATTTGAATCTATTTCCCCAATTGAAAAAAAACAAAATTACAGCACATTAATACCTCCTGTAAAGTAAGTAACTTATCTAAAATTACATGTGCGGAAAAGATGGAGCTACATCGTCCAACAATGGCAGACAAACACCATATGCCACACAAGAATGCTAAAGATGAAAGACATTTTTCTTTATGGTAATGAAATCACATCTAAGCATTATGAAGTCAATAAGAAGAAGGGAAGGGAAGAATTTACACAAGATATGTATTTACTGTTCATGGCTGTTTCCAGGTTGATCTATTTTGATTATTAGAGGATGGTGGAGATCTGACTGTGGGTCTGCTACAATTGGTAGATGCGGCGAGCCTAACACCCCTTCAATCTCAGCATTTTCAGCCAGCGCTTTTTCCAAAGATGCCCTTGCGACTTTGGTAACGCACACCATCAGAACAACTGCACACAAAGAAAAAAAGAAATGTCACTCTCACCACTAAAATTGTAAGAACTTGATGCACTATTCTGTTCTTTTATTTCCAGCAAAACACATGCAACTGCAAGAGGCTGCTAGAGCACATGAAGCCTCAAAGGGTTAGGTGAAGAAAACATTTCGGGGAAAACATTTTTCTTCTGTTTTATTTTGCCACTGAAGTACTTCTTGCACCTATGATGATTACCCAGAAATATTTCCAGACAACCATTTTTGTTGCATGCGCAAGAGATACTAATGTGTTGGAAGGGGAGGGGACAATTTGAGTTGGGCCATCAACCCATTAAATTTCGATGGGAAACATTGCTTAGTTTTCAGCTAATGAATGTGAGCCTGAAGGTAAATTTTCTTTCAGAGCTATTGTAGATGGAGTAGAACCAACAGAAAAGGTTAGTTTTCCACACAGAACTTCTCTTAAGTAACCATGTCAAAGGTGAGCATAGAAAGGCAGGGATGGTGTTTTTCTTAAGGCACAACTATATATCCTCGGCGACCTTCATTTCCATGAAGGCAAACAGCAGATAGTGTTTGATGGTATTTTGGTCATTCATGTCAAAGCAGTTATTCAGGATAGTTCATCCACCTACAAATATTTTGGAGTTTGATTACCCTTTGGAAGCTGGGAAAAAAATTATTTTTCTGTTAACTCAAGTGTAATATCTGTCGAAGTGCATATTATTAGTTCATGCATGACTGAAATAGGATGTAAGATATTCTAGGTAGCCGATGTAAGCCAAAAGTATTTACCATATGACAAATTGACAACACGCAAGAAAAGGTAAGTTTCCATTAAAAACTTTTGTTCTGATAACAACATCCAAGGCCTAATATCAAAGTTAGTCTGGAACAGATTGGTTCAAGCCATTTAAATTAGAATCATATGCTCTATTCTATTCCATACACATCTCCTTTTTATCAAACTTTTCATGCTAACGTTGGAGAGTGATACAGAAGCTTCTGAGTTACCATCATTCATTTGAGTATAGCTCTTTCAAGGTTTTATGGATTGGCCGATCCGGTACAGATTAGCCAGAGCGGCTTGGTATAAGTAGACACTGTACCGACCAACCCATGTGATTTGTCAGTCGAATAGGATTGGTCTGATCCTTTGACCGAACCGTCCAGATCGGTCAGATCAGGTCTGATCAGAACTTTCCAACCAATAGGGATTGGATCATCGGATTTTTTTTTGGGAAAAAAGAAAAAAGGTTTCTCCGGGATCGGCTGACCGAATCGGTATCGGTGGTGAAAGATCTGTCCACCGTTCACGAGTCAGTGAACCTTGAGCTCTTTGACGCATAGTGGAAAAATAAACGTTAAGTGGGATCCATTGACAACAACTACAATACTACATAGTTTAGCCATTATGTAGAAAGAGGAGAAATACAACGGTGTATGAATTGCTGACTTACCAGACATCACAATACCAAGGATAATGACCACCTGCATGACAGAAGGAGCAAATGTCAGAATATAACAATGAGAAATGGTATATGGTAGTTCAAGCACCCATAAGAACCTAGTCCTGATTCAGAAACTAGCATAAATCCCAGAGATGGTATATGGTACTATCGTGCACATAGTGTTCAGTTATCTACTGTGGTGCAAGCCCATAGATAATTCCAAAATGTGTGATTGTCAACATAATGCCAAATAGTGATCATGGATATACATAAATCATTTCGAACTACGGATAATCTTTTGCTTGAAACATGAGAGAAGAGATTGTTAATGCCCATGAATCATTTCCTAATTCAAAGGTGACGTGTGATAATAATATAAAACAAAATAATTCTTATTAGAGCTAATGAAAGTTAGATAACATAAGAAGAAGAGTCAATTAGATTCTTTTTTTTTGTCAGTTATGCTCATTAAGCATAAAATTGTAAATTACATTTCTTCTCTAGTCGCTAAACATGGTAAGCAAAAAAAAACAGATTTAACAAGATCTGAAGAGAAATAGTCAGCATGGCTTACCCAACGAGTTGTTGAAATTTCACCCCATCCATGTGTCACATCAGAAAGATCCTTAAGAGTTGTCCCCACGTAGACTAGTGCAAGTGTTATTGGCTGCAATGGGATCAACCATCTAGATCAGCCATCTCACCCCAACCAGATCAATTCATAAATTTTTCCACATATTACAGCATGGTTCTTTGGTCGAGAGCAAAAATAAAGTTACATCGTAAAATAAAATTAAATAAAGCAAAAGAATTAGGTATTTCCACCCCACATAATAATCTAAAGCACATATGCAAAGTCCAAGAGAACTTTCCTGAACATTAGTTAATGATGCTTACAGACCTTTTGAGATAAAATTAATTCATGTACAATACAGATTACCATCATAGCTTCTTTTGTTTTCCAAATCTAACTGTTTTGTTAGAGAATACCACTCATGAAAGAATCAATAATTGTCCCAAAAATACATGTTGATTTGATCAAAAGGATATCCCATGCCCATCCACCAACTGACAATGGAGGGGAACTGATCCACCACTCCTCAAAAACCCATAGGAACATATGTGCAGGAAGTCAGAAAGATACTTATTCTGACAACCTTCAAGCTTAATATCATGATGCCTCTGAAGAGAGTATGACCTCTCAAAATAAGTACTTGCTCTCGTCATAATCGGTGAAAATAATTGTTCGTGACAAAAAAATATTCAAGTTATTGATAACCCAATCTGCTTAAAGGGTTACTAAAACCGAGCTTTCCTGGTCTAAGCTTTACAGGTTATCAAGGCATTTTTTTTGTTTTTGAGAAAGATGCATAATTCTGCGTAACTTCGAAATCGTAGCTGGTCTTGAATGATCTGGTAGATCTCAAACACAATGATTTCAAAAATTAAAACTTAAAGCTCTCAAGCATATTTTATTTTCCATCATAGTATTAAATTATTAATAGGATCAGTTGCTTATTAAAAAAAAAAAATCTATAGATCAATTCGAATAGAAGTTTTCTTCTTTATGTTCATAGATAAAAGCAATAGCTAAAGGAAAATAAAACACCCTTTGCTTCCACACTAACGTTATTATAACATGGACAGTTAACACTTAGCACACATAATTAGTTGTCCACAATAAGCATTGACATAGTGGATACTCAAAGGTGGAGAGCCTACCATCATTCCCAACCAGGAAGCCAACATGTACTCCCATATACCAACTGGAGTCACAGACAGGAGGTAATTCAGCATGTTAAATGGAAGCAAGGGAACAAGCCGAAGAAGCAAAACAATCTGTGAATGAGAGAAGTTAAAGTTAGAGATCCTCCTTTACGGTCAGCTGAGAAAATCATAAATGAAGGGGAAACGTCGACCCAAACTGATATATGAATTACAATCACAAAACAGTAAACTCTATAAAACTTCTTTTTTTTTTGTTAATAACTCTATATAACTTCTTTCTAGTAATTCTATAAAAGGTTAAAAACAGAACTTAGAGCAGTATCCTCATAAATGAAATCGCCTTAGCATCTTATACTATGTTAAATGGAAGCAAGGGAACAAGCCGAAGAAGCAAAACAATCTGTGAATGAGAGAAGTTAAAGTTAGAGATCCTCCTTTACGGTCAGCTGAGAAAATCATAAATGAAGGGGAAACGTCGACCCAAACTGATATATGAATTACAATCACAAAACAGTAAACTCTATAAAACTTCTTTTTTTTTTGTTAATAACTCTATATAACTTCTTTCTAGTACTTCTATAAAAGGTTAAAAACAGAACTTAGAGCAGTATCCTCATAAATGAAATCGCCTTAGCATCTGATACTATACCCAGTAGAAGCAAGAGTATAATACATCATATTCATATATGATGAGTCTTTCAAAACCTTGAACTATTCACTGCATCTTTAAAAAATAAAGGATCCTCTAAAGTTCATTTTGGAAAGTTTAAATAGTGAAATTACTTCCCAAGTTTTCAACATGAAAAAAAAGAAGTCAAGAAATACCTAAAACAAAAAGTGTTCTGCAGTGACCCTTGAGTGCCCAATGGACACTAAACCTCTAATAACAATGTAGAGAGGAGTTCCATGGTATGCAGCAAAAAATGATTGTCAGAAGCTCAGATAAGAACCTATAATATAATCAATTAATAATTTTTCACACAGATTAATTCATCACCCACCAACTTATGTGAAGGGGTTCTCACACTTCACAAAATTTTAGGAACTGCTAATTAACTTGAAGACATAAGACAGCAAAGGACGACAGCAATCAAGAACAAAATAGGCACACGCCAAATAAGAATTATGCTTAGGAAGTTCAAATAAAGTGTGCAGACCTTAAATCCAGATCTCTGAATTGCAATAGCGACTGCCTGAAACTTTGGGTAATCCTTCAACTTAGAAATAACATATGACCTCCCAATCTGCACCAAATATAAGTAATAGAACATAAAACATTTCAGTTCAAAAGAAACAAAGAGAATACTGAAAAAAAGAAAAAAGAAAATCTGTACTCATCCATTGAACAGAAAGGAAACCAGGAGAAAACTAGAGCTAATAACATGCGACATTAATAACAAAACATTCTGTGCCGTACATGAAGAACAAGATTTGTAGGGAAGTGTAAAACAAACTTCTTCATAGAAATCCCTAGTGTTAATGCTAATAAAAGGATCAGGTCTCTTTACTTATTCGAATAACATAACAATATTAGAAGATCTTGAAGTATACGTAATGGTATGGAAACTTATAGGTTGTAAGAACTTACTGTTCTACCAAGAAGAAATGCAGCCGTGGCACCAATAGTAGCACCAATAGAATCAGCAACAAATCCCACAGGCAGTCCGAAGAGGTACCCACCCCCAAGCTGGAAATTAAAACAGGCATCAAATATAAAGTTCCACTCATCAACCCAAGATGAAAATAGCAAAACAAATGTAATTGGATACGACAACAAAATCCAAGGAAAAGGGGAAAAAAAAAGGAAGTGTACTTGGAAATAGATGGATAATGCCAACCACTAGTAGTGGAGGCGTACAAGGATTCCTTAAATTTTTGCAGCTTAGTATGGTGTATCAAGCGGTCCACCTTGGAAATATTGTTAGCCTAGGTCAACTGAGACAGGGTTCCAAGGTTTCTCCACTGTTATTAAGAGTGACTTCAACAGATTAGGATAGTCTCTCATGCAACTGTCGATTTTATGATTGGAATAGTTCCATTTCCTGTTTCATTTCCATCTTCTTAGGTTTTTTTCCCTTTCAACATATAAACAGAGTACTGGCAGGCACTCAGAGGTGTTTAGCACTTATATAATCTGTAAGTAAATGAATTTCTTCTAGAAAGAGTGCCCCAGCCCGCCCCGCCCGCTACCCCCCCCAATCCTACTGAAACCATATTTGTACACCATGCAAACTGAGGCTATTCTTTCAAACATGATGGAAGAATCACAAGAACTTATCAGTACTTAAAGTTGTTGACAATCTAACCGGGATAGACACCAAATAAGTACTTAAACCTTGTTGTCAAACTAGAATCACAAGAACTTATCCCATGTGGAAAGGCAAAAACTAAAAGCTCATAACATAAGCAGAAAATACTGAGCTATTAATATGTAGACTATGCCAGAATTGAGCACCTAAATCTGGTGTTTATGTCTGCAAATTGCTGAATAACCCTCCACTCTACCCATACCACATTGCATGGCAGTAGATAGAACGTTCATGTATTACCACTACATAGGAAACAAGGATAAAGGATGGTACAACATAAAAAATTAACACAGATTAGATTGATTATCTCAAAGTATCAGGAGTAGGGAGTCAATGCTCACAGTGAGGACTGAAGCTGGGACAGCCAGAACGGTTAGAGGAATATAAGCAACAGCCCTGCACAGATTTACAAAAAGGAAAGAGATTAAAGATATAGCAGTTTTAATTTTTAAACATCAAGTTAGATACAGTGAAAACTTTCTTCCTGTTGTATGTGTGCGGCTATTCACTGTTAGACCCATAGGCCTGTTATAGGTATAGCCTACCTTCAACAGTTTGAGGTTTTAGAGTAAGTGATTGCTGACATGACATCAAATCAAAGCCAGAAGTCTCTGGATGTCGTGGGTTTAAGTATCCAGTATAGTGCTAAGTGGAGCGATGTTATGTATATGTCACTATCTACTCCCTGTTAGACCCACAGACCCTTGTTATATGATTGTTACACCTCCCTCCAGCAGTTTGAGCTTTTACTGTAAGAGGTTGTAGACACTTTCATCTTTATTCAAAATGATAAATCAGAAACACATAGAACTTGTTTTAATGTAAAGATCGTAAACTTACACCATCATTAATTATCTTCACGAGAATTGGAGCATTTTCCTTCTCCTATTTTGATCATGGAATGAGTGTGCCTAAAAAACAGGTTGAAATTTTCAAGGAATGGTCTATAAGGGCGATGGTGCAAGAGGAAACCCTTGGGTGTTTTAATCTTGTTTGGAATCAAAGGACTTATTTTATTGAGAAGACAAGATGTGCCAGGGTGCTTTACTTGACCTATTAATGGAGACATAACATAGAAGAGCAAGCATTAGGAGCTCTTAAGTGAAACCAATCACCACTTTCGAACTTAAGATGCCTGGTTAGAGTGGTGAACATGATCCTACGCCTAAAATGCGGTAAACTCTGCTCCCATCAGAAGACTAAAGTCCTGAAGTTATCACCTAAAGGATGACCAATTAATTACACCAAGCATTGAAATATAATGTGCTCTTAAATCTTCTGGGGTTTGGATCAGTGCATGGAAAGGGGAATCACAGAATGGCCTCGAAAACAATTACTTACAAAACAAGTGGACCCCAAGCCCCAAGATTCTGGTCGATCCATAATAGAAAATCCTTTAAAATCTGCAAGAAGAAATTCAATTTAGTATCCAAGGATAAGAGAATCATATATATTCACAGTACAGAAAAGTAAAAAGCAGATTTTTGTTCCATGTAGAGATGGACATGGAAGCTTGCCTTCTGACATGATCATATCGTTTGAACTCTAATCATGATCAATATGATTTCTTCAATAGACTCAAAGATGCTAAATATGATTCATCAACTATCTTGCTAGAAACAACATAAAGATTCTTAATTTATTCCAGATTGTTCCGGTTAAACCTTTCGCCACTAACTCAAAAAATGATCTGCCTAAGCATTAAGTCAATCCAGTACATTTGTACATAAGGTATGTTTTAGCTGTAATTTTTTTATCGATACCAAAGAAGTCTTGTACTTTAGCCTCAGTGAACGCTTCTAAATACAGCTAGAAACACCATTTTTACCATTGAAAAAGAAAACATGAAAAGCAGAGTCCATAATGTTGTCCATTTTATAATTGCAGATTGGCTTCCCCAAGTTAAAATCCCACAAATCAAAGAAAATTATCAACCCAAAAACCAAAACTAATAAAACTCATTAACCCTAAACTCCGAAGAAATAAAAAGAATAAACGACCACTCTGAAGCATTTCCAAACTCAACACTATTAACCCATCGACAATCCCTAAAAAATAATGACCAAAAAGTAACCTAAACAGCAAAACCCATCATAATTCATTGACAAACTAAAAGTCTAAATGAACATAAATTCAACACAAAACAACCAAATTGAGATCAAGAAATGAAAAATTCCTAAAAT
>MVGT01003944.1:149713-161816 GCA_002174775.1 Macleaya cordata
CCTTTTCGATAGGGAGAGTGAGGCAAGCGGTGATAATGGCAGCCAAGAGGAGAAGGAAGAGGGTGATCCTGAGGACAGAAGCCCAAGTCACCGCCATGGAGATTCTACGACGCCAAGGCCTGCACTCTTCCTCGTCGTCCTCTGGTCCAATTGCTTGCTTCAATGAAGACCTCGCCCTCAACCCTCCTAGGTTTGCCAGATTTAGTTTCTCAAACCCCACCCTCCCAATTTTAGCCCACCCTCACTTCCCTCCAAACCTCCTCCTCTTTCTCTCTCTAAAACTCTCTCTCTTTCTCTCTCTAAAACTCTTTCTCTCTTTCAACTAAAAGCCACGCCAAAAATTATTTGCAGATTTCTCAACAATTTCTCTCTTTCTCTCTCTACAACAGAGATGGGATGGGGAGAGACCTTCCTTCCTTCTTTTGTTGTCACACACGGGAAAGTGGGAACTGACCGATCTACCAATCTTAATGGTCAAGTGAGGTACTAGCTAGTGGGGCACTACAGAATCAATAATACTTTTTGAACCGATCATTTAACAAAAATAGTGCCCGATACCTATGTGGCACGGTAGGACCTAGCACTTTTTTCTCAAATAATACTGTTTGGGCCGACTAAGTTACAAAAGCAGTGTCCGATGCTTATGTGGCATGGTCGGTCCCATTTCCATGTAAGTTAGAAACTCCTTTAAAACACTTTTGGGAGAGGAAAAGTAGTGGGTCCCACCCTGCTACATAAGTTTGTGGCACTACTTTTATAAATCCATCGGTCTAAAAGGTATTATTGTTTTTTCTCCTAAAAGTGTTTTGAAAGGGTTTCCAACTTACATGGCAGTAGGATCCACCCTACCTCATAAGCATCGGACACCACTTTTGTAAAGTGGTCGGTCCAAACAGCACTGTTGCTACAAAATTGTTTGTTGACGTGTAAAACAATGTATTACACGTGTGACTCACACACTAAAACACTTTCGCTATCAGATGGATCAGAAATGGGAACTGGGAATTGCAAGTTGTAACGAACGGTCAGACACATGGTCCTTTTAGATATACCTTTTTCTTTTTTTTGATAAAGGATATACCTTCTTTATGATTAATTTCATATGTTCCCATAATATTTCGCTATTTTTTTGGTGGCGATTTTCGTACCTCGTCGCAGTTTTGTTGGTAACGATTTTGATCTTGAGTGATAAGATCAAATGTACTTATAATTTCTTTATACTTCTCACAAGTTTTTTCATCAAAACTCATGTTGGGATCGACCCATTCATCTGTCTGGCTAGACCGATTTAGTTGAAGCCCAACATCTACCATTCATTATCAATGTGTGAAGCCTACAAATACACAATGAATAGTAGATATTGGACTCCAGCTCGATCTATCTAGATAGAGAGATGAATGGGTCGGTTCCTATAGCAGCTCTCTTTTTTTATAGTATATCTTCAATAGTCCCCTTTATTGAAAAAATGTACTCCTTAGATCTTTTAGTAAAAAAATTAGAATTCTAATTTCACAAGCTTAAGTTAAAAAAAAATTGTGAGTTCTAAATTGAATAACCGTTGGATGTTCATTAATGCACAAAAAGTATTTGTGTGAACATCCAACGCCTATTTACAGTGAAGCTTTTAAAAAAAATTTAGCACGAGCTCCTTAAATTATTTTCAAAAACTTAAAATAACACTTGTTGACTTGAGGTCACCTGCCTTACATGTAAATATCGTTTGGTTGCCATCAAATATTCAACTTATTAAACTTAATTTAATAAAATGAAATAGATAGTGAAACTAGGCCTTTGAACCGACATCTATAATCCAGTCTAGGGCTGGAATAGGTTCTATTAGATTTGTTTTCTTTGTCAATTTTGGAACCAGAATACCTAGTTTTTATGAAGAACTAAACCAAACCGATCCAAACGACCAAAGTCTGTTGTTTACAAGATATCATATTTTCTGATAAATAATTTATCGGAGAACGACTAAAACACCCAAAATTTAGAAATATCTCTCTAAAAACTCCATGAACTTTTCAAAATAACCAAAACCCCCAAAATTCTCAAAATTAGATGTATAGACGTATTTGCCCTTATTAGATAAGGAAGAAACAAATTTTGACCAACTTCTAAATTTGGTAATAGGATATATTGAAGCATTTAATTTAGATAAGATTTAAATCTTCCTAAAAATATTCTTTCAATTAGATCATACTTAAATTAACCTAAGTTTTCTCTCTAATTAAGATTTTCAAATTCTGTCTATTATAGTCATAACATTTGTATACAACACTTTTATGAAGTCATTTGCTTAATTTTATGGCTCATTTTTTGCCAATACAAAATTCTAGAATTAATTAACAAAAAATATAGTTAGTACAAAATAACTTAAACGTGTAAAATATTTTTAGCATATGCACAAAAATGAAACAAACAAGTCTAAATAATTTTTGCACAACCAAAAATAAAACAACCGAATTTTTATTTCCATAATATAAAATGCAAAAATTATAATGCATAAGCAAAAAATTAATTTGTCAATGAAAATTTTTAAAAATTAAAGAAACATAGAGTCAATGCAAAACGATTGACACATGCAAAAATTTTGCAATGTTCAAACGAAGTGTAAACAATAAAGCTTCGATTTAAAAATGAAAGTGGTTAAAGCGCATCTACCTTTAAAAGTCCTCATTATTTCATGTTCAAATGGGCAAAAATGATTTTTGCACAACAAAAAAATCAAGTAACGAATTTTTAAGTCAATTAATACAAATTACAAAAATTGTAATGCATAAAAAAAATTAATTTGATCTAGAAAAAATATATTTTTTAGGAGAAAAAAAACTCAAACACAAATATGATTCGTAACAAAAAAAAAAGAGAATGGTCTTTTTTATTCATAAAGCACTAGTGGAACCATTGTTTTATTAACAAAAAAAAAAGTGAAATCAAAATATTTTTCTCTTTTGTCTTTTAGGTTAGAAAATAACAATAAATATAGTAGTTTATAGAAGAAAAAATCTTTAAAATATTAAGGAGATAAAAATAAGTTTAAACAAAATAGGAAACTAATTAATTCAAAATTGTCAATTAAGCACCAATTAAGGAATAGAATCTTATTAAGATATTATTGTCTAATTAAAAAAGGGTAAACACGGAATTAAAAAAAAAAGAATTATTGACTAGTGGGGTAAACTGAAATTTTATCCCTTAAAACGTATAAAATGGTAAAATCAAAAAAAAATAAGAGAATTTTGGCTATTATGAAATGTTTGTGGGTTTTTTTGGTATTGGGATTTTTGAGCAAAATTATGATAATTTATTGTATAAGAGCATTGTTTCGTAAATAGTGAAAATTTGCATAGAAATTACATTATGGCTTGTTTGGATGGGGGATTTTAAGTAGGGATTTTGTAGGGATCAGGGATTTGGTGGAAAACTAGTTAGAAATCATGTTATAAATCTAACTAGTTTTCTACCAAATCCCTAGTCTCCACAAAATCTCTACTTAAAATCTCCCATCCAAACAAACCATTAGGATTTAATTGATGGCAATTAATAATAAGTTTAAACTTTTACAACAAAAAGAAGCAATGCTAAAATACAACTCAAGATTCAAATATATCGGCAAGTCTTTTGTAATATACTCAACAAATTTGTATTCATTTAGGCAAAAACCAAATACAATGTGACACTAAAGTGTTGTTTGTTTGTGTAAAAATGGCCCATGTCAGTCCATTCAAACTATTTCCGCCCAGTCAAAAGAAAAAGGGAAAAACCAGACAGACAAACAACACCTAAGCAACCACAAATATAACAAATGCTTGTTTAGTTGTTCTTGCACAATGTTTGGGACCCGTATTGAGAACCAGGAAGTCATGTGTTCAAGTCTCTATATTAAGGAGAATCGAGATTGCTTATGTGATTATGCTCAAATAATAGAAGGTTGTACAAAAATCTAATGGTGTTTTTGCTCTTCCCATCAGTTTGTGCCTCGTTTCCCATGTAAAAGAAAAATAAAAATAAAAATTAAGAACCATACAAAATTATTATAAAAATATGAAGATTATATCTCTACTATTATAAAGTAGTTATGCTTGAGTCAGCTTCGCCTACGTGTTTGTGTGACACAAGAGAAGAGTCAATTTAAACAAACACAATAGAAGAGCCAATTTAAAACTTTTACTTCGTCGATATCTGACGAGTCTCCTAACTTAAAACTTTGAGTTCTACCCACCTTACTCTTAACATTTTTTCACCTGCCTATGGCGGTCGCAAAGAGATGATCCACGAGCAATTTTATTTATGAAGATGATCTTCCACATATATAGAATCAGTTCTTGAATCATCTTTATGCTCTTGCATTTTTTATTTCGAGCTCCGTGTAAAGTACCAGTTCATTATTGTGATAATTAATTAAGTTTTACAAAGCCTAGTATCTAGGCCTTTGCCTAGCAAAAATAAATAAATGAACATGCAAAGCCTAGTATCTAGGCCCAACTCTTAACGCAACCACAGGTGGGCAGATGGTCCAGTCCAGTACGTAAGAGGATCCCCTTTTAGAATATCACTTATGGTTAGTATGTGTTGTTAATACACTACATTCTTCTTCACTAATGCCAGGTGTCATGGGCGGAACGGTCGACCAATAATATATGCGGGCACGCAACCGTGACACAAGACAGATCTGAGGGATGAACTTTATTGAAGATGCATGTTCTTATCACCTAATTATCCTCGTTGAAAATTATATATCATTCTAAAATTTCTAACGACCTCTCATACGTGTTAAAATTTTGAACCATTCATATTGCCGTTAAATTTTCATAGGTAATTTTAGAGGTTAAAAGTTATAGAACCATATGATTTTTGCCTTTTTGGTAAGAATGGTAAGAAAAACTTCATTGTAAAAAATTTGCATTTGGATCATCTTCATGTGGGTGCCGGGTGCTAGTAACCGAAGTCTTCTTTCTTAAAAAGAATAAAATAAAATTACTACAATTTTCTTACTTATTGGGTTCTCTTGTCAAAGAATAAAACCCCCTATATGATATACAAACAAAATAAACAAATAAAGAATTGCCAACCAAATCCCTCTTCATCGTCATCAGCATCGCCAAATTCGATCCTCACATTCACCACCACATTATCTCAGCCCCACGCCCTTCATAATTTCACATGTACACCAACTGCAGCCAGCAGCTCCGCCCCTCCCTTGCCTGCCTCTGTAATCAGCATCAGCTTGGCAAACACAGTACCATTTGGCGCATCTTCACTCATAACCCTACTTACAACCTTCCCCATTACTATCCTGCACAGAGTGCATTAAGAATCACATGCCCAAGCATAAGATCAACAAAATACTGATGCCCAATCTCACCATCCCTCCACTTCGCCTTCGCTGGAGCTCGTCCATAATGTACACCGTCATTACACCGATTATCATAATGCCATGGAAATGTCATATCAAAATCATCAATCACTCCTGATAAAATCCCATATTCTCTCAATTTATCCAAAACAACTTCATTATAAACTTCCATCTTTTGAGGATTAAATCCTAATCCTCTTGCATACCCTCCTGTTGCCACAGTTGTTCTATACAAAAATCTTGGCACTTTCAAATTTCTGC
Organism: Macleaya cordata; assembly: GCA_002174775.1. NCBI lineage: Eukaryota > Viridiplantae > Streptophyta > Magnoliopsida > Ranunculales > Papaveraceae > Macleaya > Macleaya cordata. The sequence goes on from MVGT01003944.1 coordinate 155,334, forward strand.
CCTTGACTGATTCCAAAACTTCCTTCCAAAACCTTGCAGCCAAATCAGCTCCTTTTGAGAATCTTCTAATATTCCTCCAACGAATACCATCATGGAGACCTGAATTCATGATCATTGTATCAGGAACTGTTTCTTCAGAGAAGTAATTTTTCAATAGATTTTGATACTCTGTGTTGTTAAGAGAATTCAATCCTTCATAATTCATTGTATCATTCCAATGTCCATTGAAAATACTTGTAATTCGAACAGACTGAGATGGATTTGATGGGTTTGTGAAGTTCATGTCGAATCTTCGTGGGACTGATTTAATTTCAGGTAATCCAAGAACAAAATTGAGGAGGTTTCGGATTGAATCGACGTGATTAGAATCACCCCAGAAGAAAATCCATCGGTTTTTCAAGCATTCCCAAGCTGAATTTTGAGAGAAGATTTGGAATGAACAATGGGTTGAATAAACCCAACCATTGCTTTCTAATGATCCTAATGAACCAAAACACCATGGATTCTGACAAGGGAAATCGGAATTCAGACATCTATACCGACCATCTTCACTGATTTCACATTGATCGTTCTTCCCATGACGTGTCCATCGGCCTGACCAGATCTCCCGTGAGAAATCAGATTTCTTGCAAATTTGTAATTCGGGTAATTTAGTTGAACTTTTATAGAATTTGATTGGGATTTGACGAAGCTCTTTTTGTAGAACGAATTTAACTGGGGTGAACCTGAGACCCTCGTATCGCCTATAAAGAAGGATGATTGTTAAGTTGAATTCGCCACCGAAATCTTGATGAACTTGAATTGAGAGAGAATAAGAGCCATTTCCGAGATCTTTAATTGGTGGACGAGATTTCCATAATTCTCCTGAGAGATCAGCTTCAAAATAATCCCCACCCAAAAGGCGGCGATTCCCTGATTCATCTAAAGCATAAAAAACAAAATGATGGATATCTCCAGTTGATAACTCAACAGATTTCTGATCATCAAGACTTGGGATTTTAATGTCAGACGTTCGACAATCATGACAGGGTTCGCCAGATAGCCATCTGGTTAACAGATTTGATGTCAAATTCTGTTCTAACTCAACTGAAATCCAACCCAAATTTGAAATCAATCGCTTGGGAGACTCAGATTGAGATTGAGATTGAGATTGAGGTTGAGATTTTGTCGAATTTAAGAGATCTTTATCAGTAATGAAAGTCACATTGCGATGAAGAATCGGTTCTAGATGAGTGGAACCGGTAAGATTAATCGGACTGTGAAGCGTACGAAGAAGATCATAGCTTTGCCGATTTCTCCAAGCTTTTATACTAAACCCATCAATGCTCCAAATGATCAACATTCCAAGAAAAACCGCCATTAATAAGACTGGAAACCTCATATAAAACCATGCATTTGGCCATAAATTGTAGTGAGAGACGGATTTCAATCCTTTTTCCGGCATCTGAATCAAAACAGAACAAACCCATAATTAAAAACAACAAAAAAAAAAAAAAAACAGAATTTTCAGTTTTCCAATTTTGAAACGGTCTACATAAATTTTGTTAGTTTTACTTTTCCCAACAAATACAGTTCCCTATTATATTGTTTCAAGAAAAAACATGAAAAAATTCTTCGATTCTCGATACATAAAAATTGCAGAGATTTTAGAGAGAGAACTTACTGGTGTTTGCTTCAAAATGTGAGCTTCAAAAATGCTTCAATCAGCTTATAAATCCTCTTCTTCAACCTCAATGAGCTTCTCAAACTAGGGTTTTTGAAGAGAAGTTAACCATACCAAGTTTGAGCTTTGAAAGATCAAAACTTTAAGAAATGTTAGGGTTTCATCAACAAAACCAACAACCCATCATTGAAAGGATGAACACTTTAGGAAACAAAATCTTCAAACTGATGACGAATTAGGTAATTACAGAGTAAACCAAAAAAACTTCAGAGATTCATATAAAAAAAAAAAAAAAAAGTTAGGGTTTTATATAGAAGAAAATTTAGGGAAAAAAACAAGATTGAAAATTAATAAAATATTAGGGGAAGAATAAGAGAACAAGAACAGAGGCAACACGAAGCTGTTTATTACACCGTAGAAAAAAAACATCTTCGAAGCAATGCATGAGAACATGGTTTTTTTCCAATTTCCGAAAATAACCTCGGATCGTTTTTTAAATAACAGTAGTATCTAGTAAAAGACAAAAGCCACCGACACGCGGACACAGTTCCAGAGAGTGTTGGGTGAAATTAGTGGGCATTTATGTCCGAGCAACAACTGATGCCACCACCTCCTCAAAAAAAAAAAAAACAACTGATGCCACGTGTTGCATTTTTTAAATGATATCGTTATGGAATTATCCTGTGTGGACTGTTGCTAAGGTGATAGGATGAGGTGGTTGACTTATAGCCGTTGGATCATAATGTAATACAAAAGTGAGATCTTCTTTAAGTTTGGTCAAAAAGGTTAGTAATCATGATTTCCTCCTAATCAAAACATCCTTTCACACTCACTTTCCATTTTCTAGCACCAATTAAATTGAGAGAAAATTAGAAATGCATTTAAATCATGGGTGATGCTACGGCACCCAACTGCAAAGTGTACTACAAATTATACTGTAAAAGGTTATTTATGAGGATATTTACGTTAATTGGGAAATGACGCAAATTACGAGAGGTGTGAGATTATTTAAAAACCGTAGGATGACTTTTGCAGTAAGATTTGCAGTAGGAAATGCAATAAGTTTAGCATTTCTTTTAAATTATTTCTCTCTTTAAATTTAATTAGAGACACATGAGTAACTTTAATAGGTAAAATTCACAAGTGAGTATAGAATTTTTCAAACAGAAATTACATTGGTGTCCATTGGTTCCAATTTGAACCAGTTGGATCCGTCGATACAGGTTCCATTTTGCACGAGTCAAGGACCGAGTAGTGTAAAATATCTATTTTACTAGACTAAGACTTTGTGTACCCCTTCCTTCTCAAAACGCTCTTATTTATTGTTAACATCTATTTAAACTAGACTTTTGGGCTCAAATAAAATAATACAAGTGGTTATTTTTTGTGAGGATGGTCTCCTCATCATATAAATAATCTTTGCAATAATCCATATCGCTTAAATAATTTTAATCCTACTTAAAATTAATCTAGATTTTAATATACATTATTTATTTTATTATTAAAACTCAAAATTTAATAGTGTTAAAAGTTTTATTATAATTTAACTTGCTGTGAAAATGATAAAAGACATTTACTATTCTTCCTCAAGAAATGCTAGGGCAATGAAGTTAATTAGGCTTAATTAAAGACATTATGATCTGTGGGGCTCATAAAAATAATTGAGAGACTGATTTTTGTGTGGTTGTTATCAATTATAGAGATGATCTCTCACCAAAATATATCATCATTTTAAAACTTCCACCGTTATTTTAAAAAGTTAGATTGCAATTTTAAGAAGGATTTTGTTAACATGTGCCCTTAGGGCACATGATAAGCTTTTAGGTTTTGTGTTTTGTTTAGTTTCTTAAGTTTGTCCAAATAGGCTGATTTTTAGATATGTATGTTATTTATATTATTTGGATCATATCTAAAAAAATCAGCTCAATCGGAGACCTCTAGCACCCTCTAACACCACAAATACTTACTTTAGACTTTAATAGTGTGAATGAACGGCTTATATTTAAAGTGATTTGTTTGGAGTGTTAGATATTTCTGATTGAGCTGATTTTTTGTAGATATGTTATAAATAATGATAATATTATGTCTACAAAAATTCAACTGATTTGAAGACTTCTAACTTATAAAAAAATTACTTGAAAAACAACCTTATCGTGTGCCCTTAGGGCACACGTTAACAGGACCCTTTTAAGAATGATTAAAATGATTCATTTGACTATATTGATTTTCAATCAGGTGAGGCACATTTTGAATCGGACCGATTCTGTGTAGCTGTCCATCCAGGTTGATCCGACCGATTTAGCTGGAACCATAATGAATGAATGTATTGGTATCACCAAGACAGGGTGTCACACCGTGACACTGTCACTCATAAATTAGACTCAGCAGGTATCTAGAGAATCGGAACTTTGATGGTAAAATGATGATAGAGACGTGGGAATATGCCACGTGTAATATCTTTATGAACAAACTGTTCATATGAGTTTGTGGACCCCACCCTATCACCACATTGATGGAGCTGTAAGTTAAAAAATTAAGGGGTTTTGTGATTTTAGTCCCTATCGAAGCTGTTTATTACACCGTAGAAAAAAAACATCTTCGAAGCAATGCATGAGAACATGGTTTTTTTCCAATTTCCGAAAATAACCTCGGATCGTTTTTTAAATAACAGTAGTATCTAGTAAAAGACAAAAGCCACCGACACGCGGACACAGTTCCAGAGAGTGTTGGGTGAAATTAGTGGGCATTTATGTCCGAGCAACAACTGATGCCACCACCTCCTCAAAAAAAAAAAAACAACTGATGCCACGTGTTGCATTTTTTAAATGATATCGTTATGGAATTATCCTGTGTGGACTGTTGCTAAGGTGATAGGATGAGGTGGTTGACTTATAGCCGTTGGATCATAATGTAATACAAAAGTGAGATCTTCTTTAAGTTTGGTCAAAAAGGTTAGTAATCATGATTTCCTCCTAATCAAAACATCCTTTCACACTCACTTTCCATTTTCTAGCACCAATTAAATTGAGAGAAAATTAGAAATGCATTTAAATCATGGGTGATGCTACGGCACCCAACTGCAAAGTGTACTACAAATTATACTGTAAAAGGTTATTTATGAGGATATTTACGTTAATTGGGAAATGACGCAAATTACGAGAGGTGTGAGATTATTTAAAAACCGTAGGATGACTTTTGCAGTAAGATTTGCAGTAGGAAATGCAATAAGTTTAGCATTTCTTTTAAATTATTTCTCTCTTTAAATTTAATTAGAGACACATGAGTAACTTTAATAGGTAAAATTCACAAGTGAGTATAGAATTTTTCAAACAGAAATTACATTGGTGTCCATTGGTTCCAATTTGAACCAGTTGGATCCGTCGATACAGGTTCCATTTTGCACGAGTCAAGGACCGAGTAGTGTAAAATATCTATTTTACTAGACTAAGACTTTGTGTACCCCTTCCTTCTCAAAACGCTCTTATTTATTGTTAACATCTATTTAAACTAGACTTTTGGGCTCAAATAAAATAATACAAGTGGTTATTTTTTGTGAGGATGGTCTCCTCATCATATAAATAATCTTTGCAATAATCCATATCGCTTAAATAATTTTAATCCTACTTAAAATTAATCTAGATTTTAATATACATTATTTATTTTATTATTAAAACTCAAAATTTAATAGTGTTAAAAGTTTTATTATAATTTAACTTGCTGTGAAAATGATAAAAGACATTTACTATTCTTCCTCAAGAAATGCTAGGGCAATGAAGTTAATTAGGCTTAATTAAAGACATTATGATCTGTGGGGCTCATAAAAATAATTGAGAGACTGATTTTTGTGTGGTTGTTATCAATTATAGAGATGATCTCTCACCAAAATATATCATCATTTTAAAACTTCCACCGTTATTTTAAAAAGTTAGATTGCAATTTTAAGAAGGATTTTGTTAACATGTGCCCTTAGGGCACATGATAAGCTTTTAGGTTTTGTGTTTTGTTTAGTTTCTTAAGTTTGTCCAAATAGGCTGATTTTTAGATATGTATGTTATTTATATTATTTGGATCATATCTAAAAAAATCAGCTCAATCGGAGACCTCTAGCACCCTCTAACACCACAAATACTTACTTTAGACTTTAATAGTGTGAATGAACGGCTTATATTTAAAGTGATTTGTTTGGAGTGTTAGATATTTCTGATTGAGCTGATTTTTTGTAGATATGTTATAAATAATGATAATATTATGTCTACAAAAATTCAACTGATTTGAAGACTTCTAACTTATAAAAAAATTACTTGAAAAACAACCTTATCGTGTGCCCTTAGGGCACACGTTAACAGGACCCTTTTAAGAATGATTAAAATGATTCATTTGACTATATTGATTTTCAATCAGGTGAGGCACATTTTGAATCGGACCGATTCTGTGTAGCTGTCCATCCAGGTTGATCCGACCGATTTAGCTGGAACCATAATGAATGAATGTATTGGTATCACCAAGACAGGGTGTCACACCGTGACACTGTCACTCATAAATTAGACTCAGCAGGTATCTAGAGAATCGGAACTTTGATGGTAAAATGATGATAGAGACGTGGGAATATGCCACGTGTAATATCTTTATGAACAAACTGTTCATATGAGTTTGTGGACCCCACCCTATCACCACATTGATGGAGCTGTAAGTTAAAAAATTAAGGGGTTTTGTGATTTTAGTCCCTATTTTTATAACCCTTATGTTTTTAATCCCTTGGATTAAAAACATTTGTGAATTTAGTCCTTAGTTTTTAAAAAGACAATACTAACCTTTAAAAA
>MVGT01003944.1:162255-205219 GCA_002174775.1 Macleaya cordata
TAGAACATTTGTCATATTGTTCGCTTGTTCTGGGTAGAACATTTGTCATCGTGTTCCTCTATACCAAAAAGAACATTTATCTTATTGTTCCCTCGTACCAGTAAGAACAAACATCGACAGAGAAAAAAAGAAAAAGTATTTTTGAACTTAAAAATCGAAGAATAAACTTGTTAATAGGTTGTCTTACTTCAGATTTTTCTTGTTTAATTGGGTTGGAAGATCTAATAATCTCTTCCGAAGTGTTTTGAGAAGAATCCTCCATTAGTGGAGCTTTCTTCCCAAATTCATCACCATCCACAATGTTAATAACATCAAAATGATGCTACTGGAGAATGCTTCTGGTGTCCAGAAAACTATGTTTGAAGGTTAATGAAGGAACAAAAATTGTATGGGGAAGAAGATGGGGTTTGGTTAGTACCCTTTGGAAAAGTGGTTAGTAAAAAAAAAACTTCTAGGGACCTCAAAATAAATATATAAAATTAGTGAAACAGCCCATATCACTTATGGCCTTTATCCTATTTTGAACAGCCCTTATCACCTCACAGCCCTTATCCAATTTTGGATGGTAGTTACCAGTGGCCAAAATCATTGGTCCCCTAAAAAATAAGGACTTTTTTTACATTTTCTCAAAAATTAATATTTTAACTGAGCCTTGAATTATGACCAGGTGTACCACTGTTGTGAGTGATTGGATTCCAATTTAATAACAACATTAAGAATTATTTTAGAATACTAAAACTATGAAAATTAGTCAAAAATCTCGTTTAATAAGTTTGAACACAAAGATTGGTATTGAGTCGTGGTAGCTGATTAAAATTTTAATTTTTAAAAATATTGCTTAATTACAATTATAAATAGTAAATTTTTTAATTGATAATGCTAGAAGTACTCCAGGATGACTCTCAGAATGAAGTGACAAGATCTACTTCAAACTTGAAAAATAAAAAATAATTTTACACAAGCAAATTTTACCACCTCATCCTGAGAGTCATCCTGGAAGTACTTCTAGCATTATTCTTTTTTAATAACAACGTAGATAACATTGTTAATAGCCGAGAATATATACTTCTCTTCTATCAATACAGTCCTTCAATTATTATATGGGTCCAATTTCCATATCAAACAACAATTGAGAAGGGGTTACCTACTGTTCTACAGCTTGATCAATGGACTAATAATTATACTAGAATCATCCTAAAATCAGCGAAAACAATCATGTGGACATTAGTTGCTAGAATTCATCAACGTTGTGTTCTAATATTTCACTATTAGTGTATTTGGATGTAGAATTCATGTTTCCCAAGAGAAACATGAGTCCTTGGAAACATGAATCCCTAGAAATATGAATCCTTTGGTTTGTTTGGCAACCATAAAAGAGTCCATGAATTCATGAATCCTTAGAAGCTTGAATCTTTTAGTTTGTTTGGCTGCCATTTAAAATCTAAGGAAAATCTCTATTTTGTTGTTTTAATTTTGTGGGGTGTAATCTGCATTGAATTGGGTGAATACATAGTGAATCCTTAGTTTAGAATTCCAACAAATTCTTAGGGGGGAGATGGGACTCTAAAATAGGGATTTGTTGGAAAACATATTTTCCTGAGAAACAAGTTTCCAGGGATTCTTGGCAGCCAAACAAACTAGAGAAATATGAATCCCTGGTCTCCACAAAATTCCTACCTTAAAATCCTCCATCCAAACAAACCATATATATAAATGATAGGATTCATGCTACATTTATAAGAAGAAAAGATAATTAGAAAACAAAAACACATGTACCAAACCAACAAAATAAGGATATTCTCCATGAATTGGGTAACTACTAGAGAACTTACCCCTATTTGACTAATACACATGAGTGTTTGTTTCCTTACGAATGTAATATATATTTTTTTCCTAATGAATTTTATACTATTTTTTCATGTGGGTCACAATAAAATATCTATCACCTAAACCATCAACCATCCATTTTCTTTCTTTGATTGATAAACTAACTTATGGTTGACAATCATGAAGCTGTTGTAAATTTTAATAATAAGTTATAGCTATTATTAATTAGGGAAGGGATTGAGAAATAATGGGGTCAAACTCAAACAAAGAGTGTCCACATGGAAAGGTTCCATAAACAGTGTAGTTATAGATTAGCCATGCAATTATAGAGACTACCACAAATGTACACATGATCAGTGACCATTACATGAAGAACACAAAAAACCAAAAAGCAAAAGTTCAAATTTTTCCCAGCGCTGAATTTCTCATCCACTAAATTCACCCGTTAAAATATCATCAATTAAATTCAAAAAGAAGAAAAATGAAAATTTTACATTACTCATTTCACATTTTCTCTAGATTTTATTAATTCCACATCAGCAAATAAGTATAGTGGATGAGAATCATGAATGAGTTTAAAATTTTTTAATTTTTCCAAAAAATATAATGAAGACAATAAAAAAAATTAGATACACATGTTGGGCAATTCTTTACTAGCTAAATCAGACTGCTTTGCGATTTTATTCTTGAAGGGGAATTTTGGAATAAAATCAACCTTGGAAAGAATGTTAGGATGAAAAAGTTTGGGATAAAGAAAAAAGTTGGTTGTTTGCTAGATTTTTTTTTCTTCCAAATAAAGTTTTTTTGCCCAAAAATCACCTTCTTAAAATATTAAAAGGGTTGGATATTTTTAATTGAAGAATAACCATAAAATGAATGATTCATAATACTTAAAATTTTAATCATACTTTTTTTTTTTTTTTGTAACAAGCAACTCAATGAAGCATCACAAAAAAATTTGACCTTAAAAGGGCAATACACTACCCACCCCCACCAATTTGAGACTTGAGAGTTGAGCCCTGAAATAGTAGGTGGTGTTAGGCTTTACTTTCCTCTTTTGGAGGAATAAGTAGGTTTCATTTTTATCCCATCCAAAGGCACGTTTCTTGCACTTGTGTACATACATACCCTCTTACCCTAACAAATGTCCACCTTAGAGTTGGTATTAATTTGGATTTAACTTATTTAATGACTGCTTGGGAGGTCGTTTGTTTTTTAGTATTGAAGTTGATTGTTTTCTTTTTCAAAAACAGTTTTCAATGTATGATCATTTTTCCATGACACCCTGAGTTCACTCTGTAAACTTGGAACTTATATCCTTACAAATACAACTCATATCAATTGAAATATGGCCCACCAACATCAGTAACTAAAAATGACTCTTAAAACTGTTAATCAAATCAATGTTTTATCTCAACACAAGCACACTAACATGAAGCAACTCCATATGAACTGATGCAGATAAAAAAGAAGAAATAGGAACTGACTACAGGTTGCAATTCAACCAACCTCTGTTGAAGAAATAAAAAACAAAAAAATGGATACAAATAGAGAATGACAGCTGAAACTAAACGAAAAAACACGCAAAACGACAAGGCGACGTACTATATTAGTGCCATGGATCGTCCCAACCTTTGGGTCCTTCACTTTTAACAAAGTTGAGTATGGTCTGTACTGCTTCTTCAACCCTGTTAGAGAGAGAGTGATTTCCCCATTCAATCTCAACTTTCTCTGCTCCTCCCATGGCTTTGCATAATCTGCATGAGAACGAACAACCATCAACATTACCATTGGATCACGAAACTAAATGCTGGGAGAAACAACAACCCCATAGATTGTTTATCTGTACGTTGGTGCTTACCTTTCCACTAAGGCTTTCTTATCAACATATTCTGGCACATACTCATCAGCCATGGAAAAAATAACCTGCAGTTAGCACACAAAAACTCAGTAGGGCTTACTGTCACGAGAATGGCATCGCTGTAGTTAGTATTTAAGAAAAATATATAGCACAATCTCAAAAGCCCTAAACCCAATTCAGAGGTTGGATATTCTAGAATAAAATAATTAGTTTTCCGCTGCAATGAACTCTGAAAAGATCAGACTAATTGGACTGAGTTAATGGGCTTTGAGTTTGGGCATCAAGTTAGCCTTCGGGCTGGGCTTAGTTTTTGGCATAGAAGTGTTGGATTATTTTTAAGTAATGTTCTGGGTCCAGGGTTGTGGGTCGGGTTGAGTCCTAACCCGGGGTTCGGGGCATTTGATCATAGCCAACGAGATGCTTACCACAACTCAGAAAATCGTCCAAGATTGCCTTACCTGACAAGGTGTGTTTGACATATGCCCAAGTCTCGTCTTCAGTTGGTCATCAGTAAGATCAGAACTGAACATGTCGTCATCCCCCATGTATGCACAAAGAGAGTGATACCTACAAGGTACTTGGTATTTCAGTAAGGAAAATACAGGTTACATGAAAAACAAGTGGAGATTGACTATGAGGATTAGAAGTGAAGAAAACCAGTAACCATGCACATTACGGATCAAAGGTGTAGCATAACACAAGATTCACATGTTTGAAATGAAATACAAAATCATGCAGCTCTTCAAAATGCCAAAAATGCGCAGTCAAAGCTTCACTTTGGTGAAGCCTAGGGCACTATTTAGTCCAGCCGGGGGACCTACAGCTTGAAACACAGGTCAGGCTTGCACTAGCTGAAGTATATTCAGTTTTGGATTTGCAATTATATCATCAGTTAAATTAGTTTCGTTAATAACTCAGTATTTACCTGTATCATTGAAGTAGTGCAAATAGCTCTTTGTAATAGCAATGGCTTATCCACTGCTACTTTGTATGTGAAAACGGGCTTTTCTTTCGTGTGCATGTGAACAGAAGCTTGTATGTTGTTGATTATAGCATAAGCTGTACAAAATTTCATTTCACCTTTTCTCTTTTACTTATCAAATAGCTTGAGATAACTACCTTAATTTCATGAATCAAGATAAGAGTGAATTACGTGTTATTTCAATTTTAATCATTAAGAAATTAAGTAAAAAAATAAAAATAAAGATAGTTTGTAGCTCGAGTTCTAATGCACCTAGTAAACCCCTCTAGCTTGCTTATCTAAGCCTTTTGAGTAAACTGGACTTATATTTGAAATGCGATTGCCATAAAGAAAGATTTCATAATAGTGTCTTTGGTACCAAAGTCACCTAGAAAGCTAGAACTAATGGAAAAACATGCATGTCCATGCACAAAAAAAAGGTTAGGTCAGACTGTTGACTGAGGGAAAGAAAAGTCATTTGACAGGGAATTATTAATACATACTCTGCCTAAGGTTTTTGAGCATTTTATATAGCTGTAAATCAAAATAGTGTAGTTATAGTACATCTCAGGACTTATTCCTTTTTCGTTTAATTATTACTTTAATTTGTGTGCATAATTTTCGTAATAAAAGCTTGGTTATTATTTCATATGCTTCTTAACTCAACAGAATCCTTATGAAGCTTACGACTTGAGCCCCATACTTGAGACTATTAATCAGATTTGGTTTTCACAACATTGCATGTCAAAGTTATTGCAACTTCTAGCACATATATAGAATGGTAAAGAAAGACTAATGACCAGTACCAAAATCATGCAAAAAACATATCTTCTTTGATACTTATTTCCCACGTGCTAACAGCAGAGTGAATTCAGTGGAATGGTAACAAACCTAAGGGCAGGACATGTTTCTATGAAGTAAAAGAAAATATATAAACAATCGTTACTAATTAAACCAACCCAGGTCCTCTTTATTTGTTCAGAAAACAAACCAAGGTAGGCTACCTACCTATAGGCAGTTATTGGGGCATCTGGATTTGCTTGCCTAGGCATTAAATCCATCCCTCGACCTTCATTTATCATGGTTGACGCCAAGTCAATCATTTCAGCCGTTTCAGGAAGAGTCGCTCTATATTCCCGATCACTAACTGGAGCCTGAATCATTCTAATCAGTGTTATTATCCAAGCTCAAAAGTAATTAGATAAGATCGACGAGATAGTTCAAAACCAATTGCCGTTTAGCATAATTGAGAAATCATGCAGCTAAAATTGAGTATGAGAGCATGGACTTCTAGTTTTTTTTTTTTTAATTTCTTTTTCACTTAAAGAACCCACATGATCATGTGATTCCACTAGGATTTATGCAAATTCTTAACATTTAATACAAATATTTAAGTTAAACCTTATTGAAGAATGAAATGAACAATGAAGAAAAAGGTATCATGGGACATCCAAGTTCATTCTCACGACTTTAATGAACAACAGAAAAGCATAACTTCTTAATGAACCTCCTTGTGCTGAATGTTGCATCAGAGAGCTGGTTAGAGATCCTCTGAACTACAAGGTGTAGCCTGATTCTACAGGCCAACTTTTCTCTAATAAGCACCAGCCCAGTTGTGGAGTGTTTTGAAAGAAACTGCTTCAGAAACTTAACAGAGAGATCACACTGAAGCTTTAATTTACAATGACATTCATTTACTGAATTTCAGAAAAAATCAGGCCCTGGGTAGAGTAGCTGCACAATCTAATTGTTGTTGTTTTTTTCCTTGAACAAGGAAAATAATGAATTATATTAAAATGAAAAGTATGCTGCACAATCTCAATGTGAAGCAGTTTACTTCCTTAACCTCAGACTCTGAGTATGGTATTGGGGATTGAGGAGATTTTTCATGCTTTATCCATAATTTTGAACTCCAGTTTGTGGTTCACAAAGTTAACTGAAATAAATTTGTTGTTATTAAACTTCTATCCATCAAGGTATCAAGAGTAAACTCAAGGTTTACTTTAGATCCTATGCCGGTCAGAAGCTTCTAACGTAGTGAAAGCTTTTGCCTCAATCAAGTATTTGACAATTTGTATCTGGAATTTCAATTTTACTTTTAGTTTATTCATGTGGAAATAAGCGCTTAATTTCAGCCTTTTCTGCAAACAAAAACCCTTTATTGTACACTAAGGGTGTGTTTGGTACGTGGGAAAATGAGGCGGTGATTCATGAACACCCACTGAAAACGAAATTTGGGCGTTTGGTTCGGGTTTTTTGGTGGGAAATCGCGTTCCCTTGGGAAGCCGTAATCGCCTCCACAAGAGAAATCACGTTCCGACCCCCCCCGGAATACGAATCACCTTATTATTTCCCTTGCCACGTCAGCTACTATATAATCGTCATTTCCAACCCATTTTCGTTTGTTTAGATCTGGATGAAACACAGTTCTCTCTCGACGAAAACAGAGCTTCTTTCTCAACCAAGACGATGAGGATGACGAAGCCCCTTCACTGCTCCCCATCTCTCAAAGACGAAATTCTAATCCCTAAACCCACAGTTTCTCTCTCCTCGTCTCTCTCTCTCTCTCTCTCTCTCTCTCTCTCTCTCTCTCTCTCTCTCAAACCCTATAACCAGGGTTATCTTCTTCTCTCTTCATCATCAAAACCTGCATCTCTTCCTTTTGTCCTCTCTCAAATCCATACCAAATGTGCATCTCTTTCTTGATCTCTCAAAAGTTTATGATGGGATTGAGTTATCCTTCGGATTTTAGTTGTTGAAGGTGTTTTTCAGATTATTTATTTTTTAGGGTTTCACCATTTTTACTCTATTTGAAGTTATAATTACTAAAATGATGTTAAATAGAATTCGATTGAGGTTCACCACTTTTACACTTTCAGAATGAGGTTTATGAGTTTGAGGATATTGATGATGAAGATGAAAATGGGGTTTACCAGTTTTATTCAATTTGGGGGTTTTTTACCACTTGCTAATTCACCTTTTTACAGTTTTTAAAGAGACAAGGTCTATGAGATTGAGGACAGATAAGATGCTGATTGTTAATTTTTATTTCTAGGTTTGCAACAAAATGATAAAAACGATTTAGATGCAAGAGTGGTTGCTGTATTCACATAAATTTTTTTTTTGTTTCATTAAAGTTTACAATAGTTTTCTTAGCACTCAACCAAACATCAAATTTGGAATTCACGGGATAGTGAGGTCTCAATTCTTAGGTTCAACCAAACACCTATAATTGGAGAGATGTGGGTTCCATTTCAATTCTTTTCTCATGGAAACCATTTAGTTTTCTCACCAACTTCATTTTCCCACGAACCAAACACACCCTAAAGGATTAAAAGATTGAGACAAACAAATTTCAATGTGAGTACTGTGTGTGCTTTTATTGGATGCCTCTTTGCTTTGGTTTTCTTTGTTGTTTCTTCTTGGGCCAGGAGGCATGTTCCTTGTCCTGTTTTTTGCTTGGCTGTAATTTTTTCTCCATCCTTTGTTTAATATATCATTCTTTTTGCCGAGCAAAAAAAAAACTGGGTGTGCTTGAAATCAAGGTAGAGTTATATTTTGTACACAAAACTGACTATTACGGTCAGATCTCCTGCCAATTCCAAGTTTAAGGGCACAATGCACAAAGATATCTGAAACTCTATATTTAGACAGAAATGCATAAGTCGTAGAGTACCTGAAAAATGGCTGCACGGACCGCTCTGGAGCATGCAGCATTTGTGCGCATGTAATGGACAATATCCTAATTGTTGTCACAACCGTTAAGTATACCTTCTGTGAAGTGCATTAAAGAAATTGGAATTTGATTAATTATTTCATCAAAAGGCAACAACCCCTAACCTGACAGCCAGTACTGTGACCAAGAAGCACCACACCTTCAGAATCTTCCTTATTAATTAAATAACTGATCAGCTGATCAAGCTCCATGGCATCCTTCCAGATACATAGTGCAAGAACATCTTCAAATTAGAGCAGAAAAAATATCTAATCCAAGAAATAATACATGATAACTAGACATGGGTACTGATTTCACTCCGCAAGTCGAAGTAGAGCAATATCTAATAGGCTGCTTAAGAAAATTTAGTCACCTCACCAAATATCTGGCTCTAATTAAAGCATAACTCCACTTAACTACGTTATTATGAATCTATGGGCAATACTGATACAACCCAAATAATGGATAAAGTCGCTTTAAGGCATCACAGAGACATCCCTCTTAATCAAGGAATCAAATCTTTAGTCTAAAATGCTTTGGTAGGTTGGAAAACCAACAAGTTACAATCATCACAAAGGAAAAATAAAATGAGGGTCTTTGTTGACTTTGCCAAATGAGCCAGAATAAAATGTTTATTGGTATTCAAATTGAAATTTTCCAGTATAAAATAGGAGAGTTCAGATTAAATATCATTAACTAAATAAAAGTTTGCAGGAGATGAATCAATAAATATCATGTTCCAGAAGCTATTGAAGGGGAAAACATCTGAATTCTGAAGTCTAAATGGACAGAACAACCTAATCCAACTTTTGCTGAAAATTGAAGTTCAATTAGAAGACAAACTCAAAGGACCAAACAAGAACAGAGTTGATGTGCCAAAATAAAAACATTGCAATTTGCAACATAAAAAGTTACTTGTTTCAAGCTGGAAGTCCCATATCCAGTATAAGAAGATGAGAGCAATGGCTGGACCAGTGACCATTTCTCCTTTTGCAAAGCAATTGATAGAGGTTCTACATAACTGCAAGATAATAAAAATTGGAGCAAGGATATTAAAACCTCCAAGGCTTTAAAATAATGAGTTTCTCTCAAGTCTTCAACAATATATGCAACTATGTATCCATGGATGCTTGTACTTATCGGGCAGTACGATGCATGCACATACAGGAATAATATCAATTCTTAAAATATATTTATTCACAACAGCACTGCTAACTAGTAACTGCTTCTTGGAGAATTTAAAATCCATTTTACATTCTCTTTTACATTCTGTTTTCCGAATAAGTAATTATTTAGGCTAATTAGAGCAAATTAGTCTTAGTAAAAAATAGATGTCTGCACTCAGCATACATGGATGAGCAAGCAGACTTAATAGCTCACATGACATTCATTTCACCTATTTTTCCCATGAAAAAAACTACAAATAAAGCAAGGAAGGAAAGAATAATTAAATGAATGGAATGATAATAGGAAAGACGAAGGTACTAAACATACTCCGTGGCTAGAAAACCATCAGTCAGCCCACCAATAAAAATGACCTGTTGTTTGAAATCCCCAGTCTTGAATGCAACCTGCAGAACAAAAACGAAGACCTGTAACAGAGCCATAGTGCCAATAATATACACATCTAAAGTAAAAGGATACCAGAACAAAGCAGTATGATACTTCAAGAATAATTATAACATCTCAGTCCTTTTTTTTTCAATAGCTAAAGCACTGTCGATCTTTTCTGTCAGTTTGATTGGAAGTCACTGTAGAAATACAACTAGAATTTAGGTAACCAACATAGTTTCTACAGGCAACACCCTCATCAATATCTTCCTTATGCTGATGCCTGATGGAACCAGGACAATGAGAATTAGGTATCTACCGGTCATCATTCTTGATTAACGTTTCATCTCCATGCACGCTCTTACTTCATTAGCCATCAAAAAGCCATAAAGGATCCAACACACTCTCAATTTGTATTAAGCAATTAGGGCATGAACAAGCTAAGGACAGTCATTCTTTTTCACTTCTCGAGGCAAAAACCTTCTTAATATTAACCGAAAAACATCCCACACAGCTAGATTGCTAGATTGAAAACAATTTAACTAGAGAGCAATTCCAACCTGAAACCTAATTGGAATCCATTCTAATGAAGTATATTTGCTCCTAAAACCAGATTTTTCAAACCCAACAAAAAAAAAGGTGACCAACCAGATTCTCCAGCCAGTTCTCAATTTCAGTCGACTAAACAATTGAGAACACAACAGTGAAATTTCTCCCAATACAAAGCAATCTATTCTTCAAAGTAGATTCCCCAATTCTCTGTTTTCAACTACAACTCTACATTCATTTTCAAGCTTAATTTTTTTGTTTTGTTCAATCTAAGCAACTATTAATTCTTCAAATCAAACTCGAACAAACAAAAGGAAAACAAACAAGAACTATAAATCTGATAAAGGAATGAAAATTTTCAGACCTGAGCAGGTTTAGGGCCGTACTTGAAGAGAACTCCAACGAACTGATTCTTCTTATTAACAGAGCCACTCGCCTCGACACCAGTCACATTATTGGTCATATTAGGGTTTTCGGGCTTACCAGAACGGCTTCGAACTATGCCCGAAAACCATGAAGGAGACGAAATCATGACAGATGATACTCTGATTCGCCCATCACCATTAATAATTAAATGGAATTCTTAGAGCTTCATTACTGGATGAGTCTGATTTTTAGGGTTTTGCAGAAATTTGTAGACGAATTGAAGAATAGGAAAGTCAAGAATCAAAGAGATCCAACAGGGAAAGAAATGAAATCCCAGTCCTCTTTGAGACTTTCCGGACGATTCTTCAAGATTTTAAAATGAAAAAGATGAAACGAGATGGGGTTAATTGTAATTTATTTACTTTCTCTTCCACTGTGGAAAAAAACAGTTTCGGCGGGACGGAATGACGGATGGCAATCTCCGATAGCCAAATGAAACCCGAAATATCAGTCACCACCGATAAAAACTGTCAATAAGCAGAATAGCCGATTTAAGCAATAAATCGTGGATTGTCGGATTTGACCTTGGTACTCGAATATATTTTATTTACATGGTGATTTTACGTAAGAATAATCCACATGGTCCAGATCATATCTTTGAATTATTTCTATATAAACCCTACAAACCTTATAACCACGTTGTATGAATAAATTTGTATGCAGGTATTAGCCCTAACTAATCCTTTCCTAAAATCCTCCATCTAAACAGATTATAGTCCACCTGTTAATGAATAGAATAGTCCAATTTCTCTGCCAATAGTTTGGCAAAGAAAGGTGCTCTGGTGTGATGACACTAACTACTTTAGATTGTACTAGTGTCTTGGCTAGATGTTCAATGTTAGCATTGTGATTTAGGCAATTGACCCCTCCTCTTGTATATCTATATCTATACTACTAATATAAGGGGAGGTGGTAATTGAACCCTTCTTTTGTATATCTATATCTATACTACTAATATAAGGGGAGGTGGTAATTGAACCCTTCTTTTGTATATCTATATCTATACTACTAATTTAAAGGGCTGCCCTCTTAAGTTATTTGGGTCGGCTAAGGGGCGCCAGACCCCTAAAATATAGGAGAGAGAGAGAGGGAGAAGGGAGTAGAGAGAGAGTGGGTTTTGGGGTGGTGGTGGCGGCGATAGCTTGGAGATGTCACACCGTCCGGTCCGTCTGTCCATCCCCCGTATATTTATATATTTTTTTGACTTTTTTTTTAATATACTAGATATGTCTCCTAAGATTATTTATTTATTTACACTTGGTTTACATTTGCCATTGGAGTTGATCCAAGGGTTAATTTTTTTGTGATGATGATCTATTCATCATATTAACATCAATGCACGTATCGTTCGCAAGTAGGCCACTTAATACTCATTTTAATCTTACACTTTATTTATAAGTGTTTGTGCGCCCATATAGAGATGATCAAATGGCTAATTTTTTGTGACGATAATCTATTCATTATCTTTATCAATATCAACGCACGTATTATCTTCAAGTGAGAGATCGCTTGTTGTTAGGTTAGCTTAGCACTAAGCAGACTCTTAAATATCGACCCACACCGGGCTAACTCTCAGAGTTTGCTTGGTTAATTAAATTAATTTTTTTTAAACTTGAATTTTGGACCATTTGGTTAGTGAACGAAATCTGAGAGAGTCCGCCCCACGCAAGCACAATCTGAGATACTGCTTGATGCTGAGCGTACTCTCAAATACCACCAGTTTTTTAATCATTTTGCTAAATTTAGACAGATTTATAATTTATTATTATTATTATTATTATTATTTTGTATTTTTAACTTTTACACAATCAAAATAGACAACCAAGACTCCAAGACTGTAGATGCTCTTAAAAGAGCTTAAATTTGGATGAATCGATTGTAAAGGTTTTTTTCGGCAACACCCGATCCATATCCTTTATATAATTCATTCTAATCCGTGCTTTAATGAGATCTAAGAAATACGGACACGGACACGAGATACGAGACACGACATGGACACGGAGACACGGCAAAATCTCACAATGTAGGATACGGACACGGCTAGCATATTTATTCAACTAATAAAATATATAAGTAATTTAATTACAAAAACACACAGTCAATCAAAAATTTATATTTCTAACTACAAATATTCACATTTTAACTTTATCACAAGTCAAAATATAGGAGGTAATAAGTCATAAAGTCACACAGCGAGGCTCCAACCTTCTTATCTTGTGTACTAAAGTTAGAATTTTGAAAGTATGGCTTTTTAGGGTTTTTAATTCAAAACCGTAAAGATTTTTTTTTGGGTTTTAATTTTAAAATGGACTTTTAAGGAGGTTGGGTATTAAATAAGATATTAGTTATAACAATGTATAAGTTTTAGATGTTAAAAAAAAACATTCAAAAAAAATAAAATAAAAATAAAAGTGTCCAAAATTTGTCCATGCCGTGTCCAAAACGTGTCTTAGCTGTGTCCAAACTAAAATTCACGTGGGTCGTGTCCAAATCGTGTCCAACCCGTGTCCATGCTGTATCCGAGTCATGTCCGTATCCAACACATGTCAGATACGGACACGAAGCCCATTTTGGAGTGTCCGTGCTTCTAAGATCGAGACCGTATATTTAAATCTACCGTCCGAAACACGAAGAGAAGTCTCAATTTGTATTGCCACGTCGGATCTCCAATAAATATGATCGTGTGACTCTTTGTTTTGTGCAAATAGACTTTTTAGGTTTTCTATAAAACTCAAACTCTAAAGAAGATCTAGCTAGAGTTCTGTGTTTTGCTTTGCTTTTAATTAGGTTGTTCGCTTGGGTTTTGATTATTCTTTTTTTCTAGAGAGAGAAAGTGAAGGGTTCTTCTATAATGGAAAGCCGGGGTACTAGTACTCTTTCTGTATCATCTACAAAGGAGGAAGTAGCATTCACACACTTACAACCTCCCAGCAGTAGTACCCTTGATCATGTCTATTTGACTTGGGTAGTAGCAGACTGTGTTGCTCTTATCTCCGGCTATCAAATTGGAATCACAGGCAGGATTTTGGACAAAAACTCAACCTTATAATGATTTTTAGGATTTAGTTCAATCAACTCTTTTTGTTAGTCAAAACCGCCCACTGCAGTAATAAAAGGCGACTTTTATTACTGCATACTGCAATCAGTGATTTTGGGCTTTATACTAACAAAAAATGTTGGTTGAATTAAATCCTGAAGTATTTCTAAGTAGGGTTTTTTTGTCCAAAATCACCCTTTTTTTTGTTTGTTTACTAAATTTGGATCGTTTTGACGATTGAGAATTAATTGTTAATTGTTTTGATATTGATATAGGTAAAGTGACAATTATGACTCCTTTTCTAGACAAATTCTTCCCAGAGGTTTATAGGAAGGACATCCGCGGTAGTACTAATTCCGCCGCGAATCAGTATTGTAAATTCAACAGTTCTCATCTTTCATTTTTCACTTCTTCTTTGTACTTTGTGGCTTCTCTAGTTCCATTCTTCCTCAGACATTACGGTCGAAAGATTTATATGCTTCATGGTGGTACAATTTTACTCCTAGGAGCCAGGCCCGGCTCCGAGGGCAGGCCAGCAAGGCGGCCGCCTCGGGCCCCCAAATTTTTGGAGCCCCCTAAAAAAATTCACCTTATATATGTACGTAATTTTAAGTTATGCAACTAAGAGTTTGACAAGGTTTTTTTGGGCCTATATGGAGATGATTCACGGGTGTGAAGATAATCTCTTCATCACATTGATTATTCTCCTACAAAATCACTTTGTTCTAACACTTCCAACCCCATGAAATCTTGATTAAGATAAATTTTGTGTATGGATAGACCACAAATCACTCAATTTTTGAAAGGGGTAGAAATTTCAGAATGATGTGATTTTTTGTGAGAATGATCTATATGGTGAGGGGAACATCCTCGTTAAAGACACTCTAAAAAAAACATCCTCGCTAAAGACCAATCTGAGATCATCTAGCTCTATGTGGCCTATCAAAAAATCTTGTTTTAATATTGTCAACAAAACTTTGGTTGCGGAGCTTATTAACTCATATAATATAACTTTAATATTTAAATTTATCAAAAATAACTTTATAATCTTACTGGATGAGGAATTTTATGTAGGAATTTTGTAGGAACTAGAGATTTGGTGAAAAAAAAGTTAAATTTATAACATAAAAATTTCTAACAAGTTTCTCACAAAATCTCCGGTCCCTACCAAATTCCTACCTAAAATCCTCCATGTAAACAGACTATTAGAGAATTCAAAAATTTGTTAATAGAAAATCTATTGCCTCCCTAATAATTTTTTTTAGCTCCCCATTGGTGTTTACACCATCCCATAAATCCATACGGTGATGATAAGAGGTTTTTGTTGTTTTTTTATTTTTTGAGTATTAAACCAACTTTGAATTAAGTTAAAAATATTAAATGATAAGATATTTGTGAATATGATTTACATAATAAGGAGATCATTCTCACTAATGAGTCTGTTAAATTATCTTCGAGTGGTCCATAGTCTATTGCAAGCGGAGTGTAAGCATTAAATTTGTGTTAGAAAAGAAAAGTTGAAGTGGCAGTAGAAATTTTCTTTGTTAAATTTTTCAAGTCTAAAACTACCTCTGAAAAAAATACTTTTTAACACAATTTCATGACATATATAACTCACAAAAAAATTGGGTATTTTTCTTCTTTGTCAGTGCATAATGTATTTCTACTTTTTCTCATATTCAACAATAAAAGAGTAGTAATCTTGGAAAAAAAAAGTAAAACCATAACCCTAAATTTTTACTTATTGGCTATCTCTCGCTAATTAATAACATAGTGAAAACTGCAATATTTCATCTCTTTTGCTCTCTAATTGGAACTTAGCCAAAACAGAAAGTCGTCGAGTAGTTAATATATTGGGGCCCAATTTTACATGTTCGCCTTGGGCCCCTGAATCTCAGAGACGGCCCTGCTCGGATCAGCAATTCATGTTTCTGCTAAGAATTTCTTGATGCATTCTATGGCTCGAGATTTGCTTGGTTTCAGTGTTGGACTTGCTACTCATGTATGTATTCTTTTTTTTTTCTTCTTCTTTTAATTTTGTTATAGAATCGCGTACCTTATTCATATATGGGTAATGCTAGAAAAACTCCTACGACAAGGTGTATTCATAGTGAATTTTTATCACTTTAAAATGGGTGCGATTCACGAAAGTGTATAGAATTCATCACTATTCATTACTGGATTCACCTTGCTGTATAGATTGATGTAGGAGTTGTTGTACGTTTTAGCATTATTCTTCGTATATTAATGTAGTTCTTTGCAGAACCATCTCAATAAAATTTGGGGCCTCGAGCGAATTTACTAATATGGGCATGTTGATATTTAATTTTCAAATTTTTTTTCTTGCATTAGTACTTCTTCATCTCCTAATTCATTTGAATTTGGAAATAGGGATGTCAGTTTATAGGTCACATATTTGGGTCCTTAGTATATAGAGGACGCCAATTTTCAACTCGGTGATGCTAGGCTTACCAAAAAGCTTATAGAATTTCCTACCGAATGCAAAATTTACGATGGATAAATATTACTTTGGGATGGATGCGAATTATAACGGTATGTAAAAAATAGTTCTACTGTCGAATTAACTTTCGGTAGAAAATTATGTAGGATTTTGTTGTAAATTTAGCATTATCTTTTTCAAATTAACCTTTTAATTAGGGTCTTAGATAAAGTTTTTTCTTACAAAAAAAACCCACCTAAAGAAGCAATCATCATCCTAATTAATTTTCTCTAATAACTATCAAAGCATCATTAACTAACTATTTGAAAAACGTTCAAGATATATTGGAATTGACCCATTCTTTTTTTGCTTCATTTTTACAGTCCCTTACACTCTACCTACTTGAAATGGCACCACATAGAAATCATGGATGGATTAACAGTCTGTTTCAATGGATGATCACGGTCGGCATTCTATTCGCCAATCTCGTAAACTACGGTACAAACAAGATCGAAGGCGGTTGGGGTTGGCGTGTGAGTTTGGGTCTCGCTGCGGTACCTGCTCTTTGTAAAGATATGAGCCGATATCACCCCTTAGGGTGAGAGATTTCATTATATAACAAAGTGTTACAGAAATACCCTTGAATGAGTAAGATATTACACATAAGAAGATTACAGAATATTACAGAAAATATATTGTGTATCTTATAATATATATTATATCCTTATTACCCCCCTTCAAGCCGAACGGGGCTTGTCACACAGTGAGAGCTTGGAAGACAAATAATTGAAACGGCTCTGTAACAATCCCTTAGTGAAGATATCAGCCACTTGATCCTTGGTGGAAATGTAGATGACGTGAAGAGTGCCCGAGCTACACGTTCGCGAACGAAATGATAATCAACATGAACATGCTTGGATCTTGAATGCTGAATTGGATTTGCAGCCATGTAGGTGGCGCTGATGTTATCACAAAACAACAATGGAGGTTTCGAGTGAGGAATGCCCAAATCATGTAATAAAAATTGAATCCATGCAAGATCAGCAGTGGTGAGTGCCAAGGCCCTGTATTCCGCCTCTGTACTTGATTTAGAGACTGTAGGTTGTTTCTTGGAAGCCCAAGAAATAAGATTTTTTCTGAGAAAAACACAACCACCAGTAGTGGAACGAGCATCATCCGGGCTACCAGCCCAATCAGAGTCAGAATAAGCAATGAGCTGAAAAGAGGAGTTAGCAGATAAAAATATACCACGTCCTAGGGTACCTTTCAAGTATCGCAATATTCTTTTGACTGCCAAAAAATGGTCAGTGGTTGGTTGGTGCATAAATCGACTGACCTGATTCACGGCATAAGTAATATCAGGTCTGGTCATAGTGAGGTACTGCAAGGCACCTACCAAGCTCCTGTACAAAGTAATATCACTAAAAATTTCACCACCAGTATTAGTAGACATTTTGGAGCCAAAGGAAATTAGAGTGGATACTGGTTTTGCATGAAGGAGATCAATACGACTTAATAAATCAAGGGTGTACTTGGTTTGTGTTAGATGGAGACCAGATTCAGTCCTATGGGCCTCAATTCCAAGAAAATAATGAAGAGGTCCTAAGTCTGTCATTGAGAACTGAGTATGGAGATTTTGTATAAGAGAAGTAATTCCAGAGGAATCGGAACCAGTAACAATAATGTCATCAACATAAAGTAAAACAACAATGACTCCAGATGGACTGTGACGAACAAACATAGAGTAATCAGACCTAGAGGAATTGAATTCAAGTTCCTGTAGATAAGTAGTAAAACGGTGAAACCAAGCACGGGGGGCTTGCTTGAGGCCGTATAAAGCTTTATGTAGGCGACAAACATGATGAGGATGATCTTTGTTGACAAAACCTTGGGGTTGAACCATATACACCTCAGTGTCTAAATAGCCATGTAAGAAGGCATTTTTGACATCGAGTTGGCGAATTGGCCAATTGGATGAAATGGCAACACTCAATACTAAACGAATAGTGACTGGTTTAACGACTGGGCTGAATGTTTCATCATAGTCAAGACCTTGCCGTTGTGAGTAGCCTTTGGCTACCAAACGTGCTTTACAACGATCAAGGGAGCCATCTGATTTCTGTTTGACTCGAAAGACCCATTTACACCCAACGACATTCATTCCTGGGCGTTTGGGAACTAGGGACCAGGTCTGATTCCGTATAAGGGCATTGTATTCTTCCAACATAGCAGCTCGCCAACGATGGTCTTTATTTGCTTGAGAGAAGCAAGTTGGTTCAACTGGTAAATTTAACACAGTATGAACATAACATGATGGCAAGGGATGCTTTGTAGCAAAAAAGGATTTAGGAACTTTTGGTTTGAAAATACCTAATTTTGATTTAGTGACCATGTGATGGTTGGTCGTGGCAGAATCAGGTGGCGGAACTGCAAGAGAGTTATAAGAGGAGGACGTGCTGGAGCCAGTTGATGTAGAGTCAGAACCAGTTGCAAGCTCGATATTAGGTGGTGAATGTGACGTGGAGGAAGTAGATGAAGGTGAACCATATGAAGGTGAGGTATGTGGAAATGGTGAAGGCAATGATTGATTGGATGAGGTAGGACCAGGTGAAGGTAAGGAAGGAGGTAATTGACATGGATTCTGAGTTGGTGATGGCAACGAGTTGGAATCAGTAACTCTTGTAGCTAGGCTTGGTGAATTAGAAAGATGAAGTGGAGATGGATGGGATAAATTTTCAGGTTGGATTTGAGTGGGTAGTGGAACATTGGAGGGCCACGTGAGTTCAACCCAATTAGTGTAGGTGGACGGTGGCACTGGACTTGGACTTTGTATGGCAGCAAAAGGAAATAGAGTCTCATCAAAAACTACGTGACGAGAAAAATACACACGATTTGACTCCGGTTCTAAACACTTGTACCCTTTATGATTTTCACTGTACCCTATAAAAATGCATGGTTTGGTCTTTTGATCAAATTTATTCTTGTTGTACGGAACAAGATAAGGAAAACAACGACAACCAAAGACCCGTAAAAGGGAATAATCAGGCAACCGATTGTAAAGTTGTGTAAATGGGTTGGAATTTTGGAGCACAGGTGTGGGTAAACGATTGATGAGATAAACAGCTGTTGAGAATGCTTCAGCCCAATAGGATAACGGTAAATTACTATGGAATAGCAAGGAGAGACCTGTCTCAACGACATGTCTTATTTTGCATTCCGCAACCCCGTTTTGTTCCGGCGTATGTGGACAAGAATAATGATGAACAATCCCATGAGTGGTTAAAAAATCATTGAGGACATGGGCTATGTATTCACCACCTCCATCGGATTGGAGGGATTGAATAGTGGAAGAGAAGCGATTCTCAACAATTGCTTTAAATTCCTTAAAGCATTGGGCGACTTGTGATTTCTTGTGTAAAAAATACACCCAAGTAAAACGTGTGTAATCGTCAACAAGTATAAGAAAATACCGAAATCCAACATTGGCAGTAACAGGTGCGGGACCCCACAAATCAGAATGTATTAAAGAGATAATTTTATTAGATCTCGGTAAGGATTTAGCAAAAGGAAGCTTATGATGTTTTGCTGCCATACAACTAGGACACACATGTTGTGGTCTTATTTTAGAATCTAATAATAAACTTTTATTTAAAGAGAGATAGGATAGGGTTCTGATGTTGGGATGACCAAGGCGCATGTGCCATACTTCTTGAGGGGCACGAACATGAAGTAGGGAAAATGGAGAGGAACTAGCAACTGATCGAGTCTGAACAGCACCCGGTACCCGAAACAAGCCTCCCTCAATCGGTCCTTGAAGGACTGGCCTCCCCGTTCGCCGTTCCTTAACACAAAAACCAAACTTGTCAAACAAGAAGATATAATCATGATCTCTAGTTAGTTGGGCAACTGACAATAAGTTCTTAGAAATATTGGGAACATGCAAAACATTATGAAGTTGAACAGTAGATTGGGGTGAAGTTAAAGTAATATTACCAGTAGAAGAGATTGGTAAATACATACCATTACCAACAAGGACATGATCAGACCCATTGTACTCTGTACGACCCGTCATTGAGGAGGCATCATTTGTCATATGATGGGTTGCCCCGGTATCAGCATACCAGTGATTGTCGTATGCTGTCGCTGCATGTTGGATGGCGGCAAATGATTGAGGAATACCATCGGGATGAAAATTGTGATTGTACCGCTGAAAACAACGAGCAGACACATGACCAATCTTCCCACAAAGTTGACAAATGGGGCGAGTAGTTTGCTGATCAGGATGTTGAGGAGGAGCACCAAGCACAGAACGAAACTGATTTTGGGATCCATGACCGCGGCCAGAACCACGACCCTTCGAAAAACGAGAAAATCCTCCTTGACCACGTCCACGATTACCTTGGGGGTTGTTGTTGGTGGTGGTGGTGATGTTGTTGTTGGTGGTATTATTTGTGGACTGGGATCGAGCAACGAAGGCCGTGGAGTGAGGAAGAGTCTGTTGCTGATGTAACAGATGCTCTAAACGAGCCTCTTGATTAAGAAGGAGTGCAGTAAGTTCAGTGAACGTGGGAAAAACTGAGCGTGTGTAGATCGCAGTAGTGAAAGACTCATAATCAGGGCCTAATCCTCGTAAGGCATGAGAAACGAGATCTAGATCAGACACTGGCTTAAGTACCGAAGCAAGAGAATCAGCAGTGGTTTTGATTTTGTGCAAGTAGTCTGTGATGGACAGGTTGTCTTTACGAATAGTGGCAAGAAGATTTTGGAGATGAAAGAAACGAGCAGTATTCTGGGACGAAAAAGAGGCTTCAAGATAGGACCACACTTCCTGGGAGGTTTTGAAAGTGACCAATTGAGAGAGAATGGACTCAGAGAGAGTAGCACGAATCCAAGATAAAAGGGTGTTATCAACCTTGCGCCACTGATTGTAGATATGGTTTGGATTGAGAATATTTGTGGTAGTATCAAGAATATGGGTGGGTGGGATTGGAAAAGAGGGATCGATGAAACTGTAGAGATCATGAGAGATGATGATGGGCTCCATTTGAGATTTCCAGATTAAATGGTTGGTGTGGTCCAGTTTGATAGAGACGAGATGAGTGAGAGTGGAGACATTGGGAACAGTATACGAGATCTGGGTGGATGGAGAAGAGGGTGGAGAGGGTGATTGACTAGTAGCCACAGTGTCAGATGATGGAGAGGCAGAAGCCATGGTAGGTTGGGAAGAAGAAAAAAAATGTCGGCTAGGGTTAGAAAAGAACCTTTGCTCCTGATACCATGTAAAGATATGAGCCGATATCACCCCTTAGGGTGAGAGATTTCATTATATAACAAAGTGTTACAGAAATACCCTTGAATGAGTAAGATATTACACATAAGAAGATTACAGAATATTACAGAAAATATATTGTGTATCTTATAATATATATTATATCCTTATTACTCTTATCATTACAATCTGTTCCTTTTTTCTTCCTGGTAATCTCATTAAGGAATTCAAAGATTTAGACTCTGCATCAGCTGATCAAAAGGTGAAGCAGCAGCAGCAGCCATGGAATGATATCATGATGGAGAGGAAGTATAGGCCACATTTGTGCATGGTCATATTAATCCCATTCTTCCAGCAGATGACAGGGATCAATTTCTTCATGTTCTTCTCACCTGTGCTCTTTAAGACTTTAGGTGCTGATAACAACACTTCACTTAAGTACACCATGATCATTGGTTTGGTTTATATTTGTGCTACGTTGGTTGCAACTGTTGTAGCTGATGAATTGGAGAGGAGGTTTGAATTTTTGAAGGGTGGTTTCTTTGTGCTCATCCTTCAGGTAAGATTGATTTTGTTTATATGTTTTTTATTTAAATTTAATTATTTATATTTTAAGAGTAATGCTACGAGAACCCTTTGGGGATCCAATGAAGACAAAATGATCTGCGGGGCACACATAAAGATGATTCAAAGACTGATTTTAGGTGAGGATGCTCTTTTCACCAAAATAAACTCATTGTATAGTTTCTATTCAGGCCCATCAAAAAGTTGATTCAATTAGCAAATACATTTTACCATTGATTCCTAAGCAACTTTTGATGGGGCTTAGAACTTAAAAATTTTAGAACTGATTTTTGGTTTCGAAGACCTACATGATAAGGAGAGCATCCTCACCCAAAATTAGCCTATGGATCATCTCCATGTGAGTCCTAACTAAATGCCAACTTGAGCCCCCTTATCATTACTCTTCCATTTTGCCAACCCACAACTTGAGCCCCCTTATCATTACTCTTCCATTTTGCCAACCCACATTATACAATAAAGGCCATCCCATGGTGGTGTGTAAATTCTACACTTCCTCGTGATTTGCGCCTATAGCAAATTGATTTGCATCCCCATAAATGACATTTGTTGTAGCAACTGCTTGCAGTAGCACGGTTCTTAAAAATAACTACTTTAACTAGAGCATCTGCAATGTAATCGTGAATATAGTAAAATGTGGATGCCACCTTGAAAATATATATATATATACTTTTACTTCAAAAAAGTTCCTTCAACGCCTAATGTGATCAGATAAACTTGGAAGCTGATATGGCAATGGAATGTGACGACATTCTCAAACCCGTCTTCTATTCCTAGAAGATTGACTTAAAGGTGTATTTTTTTCTTGAGAGTATTTATGCCACCTAGAAACAAGCCAAGCACCCTAGAAACAAGGCATGTATGAAGCAAAAGACATTTGCATTGTCCAATTAGTCATAAAAAAAATATTGGGGTGAACAAAACGATGAGTATTAAGCTAGCTAGTATTAACAATTGGGTTGTGCTTGCGGTATCCGGTGAATTTTGTAAATATTCACAACCAAAGTTACGCTCTAGTGCATTTGCTTTAGTTGTGGTTGTATTATAAGTGCAATCATTACACTAAATTATAGTGTTCTCCAACATGAATTTGATGAAATAGAGTATGAATATTTGTAATCATATAAATGGCTATACTTATTCATAACCTATTTCACCAAATTTACACGAAGGACCATTATAAATTGGTATAATGATTGCACTAGAAATTGAATGTCAATTTTCGTAAAAATTCACCAGATACCAAGCACAACGTTGATGTTTTTTGTTCTGATTAATTAAAAAACCGATTTTTTTGTTTTTTTAAATATGTGCAGGTGCTTGTAGCTAGAGTTAAATATGGTTTCGAAACAAATCCAAAAATGGATTATATAGTGCCCATTGTTTTAGTCATTTGTTGTCATGTGATAATCGTTGAGACGTCGTGGGGTCCCATAGGATGGTTGTTTCTAAGTGAAATATTTCCAGTTGAGATCAGATCAGCTGCTCAAAGTATAACTGTTTCAGTTAATATGTTGTTCACTTCTATTGTTGCTGAAGTGTCTCTGAACTTGCTATGCGATCTTAAGTTATTTGGATTGTTCTACTTCTTTGCTGGTTTTGTCGTCGTCGGTACCATTTTTTTCTATTACTTCATGCCGGAGACGAAAGGAAAATCAGTAGAAGAAATGTCTCATGTTTGGAAGCAACACTGGTATTGGGGGAGATATTATATTCAAGAAGAAGAAGAAGAGCCCGAAGAAGAAACTGGTGGTGGTAATATCCAGACAGAGATGTCGCAGCAACCGTGGCTAATTACCGACGAAGAATGGGTGCTAATATCCAACTGAGCTCTTTTTGTTTTTGTTTTTGTTTTTGTTTTTATTTTTGTGTTTTTCCTTATGCACATAGTTATATCCATAATTATAGTATTACAATTTTTTTTCTTTTGTAAATATAATTTTCCTTGATTAGGAGATAAATTTGAAATCAATTAATGTTGTCTCTAAATTAGTTTTGAATGTGTGCGGCTCTTTACAAATGAACTTTCCTCTCCATTCTATGAACAAGACACTAAAAAAAAACACTTTTAGCCACGGTTTGCAACGAAACTTTTGGCCACAGTTTGCAACGGTATTTAAGTGTCGTTAGTAAAATTCACTTTCTAGTCAATTTAGTTTGATTTCACGATTACTAGTGGCAGACCCATTTTACTTAAACCACTTTATCATGTAAAACCTTCTCCTCATTTGATGGAAGAGTGTATAAGATCTTTCAATCGTCCAAAAGAATAGGGGTAGGGCTCTTCTGCCATGGATAAATTTTGATATATTTCTTCAAGGAGCCTTTTATAGGCACCCTCCAAAATCTTATTGGCAGACCCGATTATAGGCACCCCCAATATTCGAAATCAAAATTTTTTCGTTTCAAAACTACAAAATATGTTACGGAATATGTGGGAATACTTGAAAAGAAACTAACTGATGATATTTTGGAGTGGTGGAAGAACCAATCAGAAGATTTTACATGATGAAGTAGTTAGGGATGTCAATGGATAGTCGAAAATCCGAATCCGATTCGAATTTGTATTCGAATTTTTGGATATTATTCGAAATTTCGATTATCAGATTCGGATATCGAATATTTTTTCGGATAATAAAGATTTTCGAATATGGATTCGGATATTAAGGAATTCGCTCCGTTAATATCCGATTCGATAAGAAATCACACATATATATATATATATATGTATATATATAAATAAAAAATTATATATGATACATTAAAATTGTATATAATATATATAATTAAATATAATATATTATATAATAGGTATTAGTATAAATAAAATGAAAAAAAAGTCCAAATATAGTAAAAATTAAGTTCCATATTATCAAATTTCGGATAATATCTGAATTGGATTGACTTATCAGATCGAATCGGATATTATCGGATATTCGATAAATTTTTTGAATACGAATTCGAATTGTGAAATACAATATCCGTTCGACTATCGAATCGAATTCGGATATGGAATATTTTTTTTGGATACGGATTCGGATAGTGCACTATCCATTCCGATAGTTACCGTTGACATCCCTAGTAGTTTTGCCAAAATCAAACTGCCACTATTAATTGTAGAGTCAAATCAAATTGACCAAGTCCAATCAACGAGTTTGCCAATAACATTTCGAGTGTGCCTTTAAAATATAGAGTCCCGATTTCACACAAATTACAGGGTAAATATTTTTTTCCCTGAGGAGAATTGGAGTCCAATTCCAAGAAGGTACTTTTAGAGAGAAAAAAAGCTGAAAGACTTGTTTTAATATCCTAATTAAAAAGGGATATTTAAGCCGTGAAAGTGCAAAATAAATTGGATTTTTGTTTTTTTCCATCAACAGAGTTAAAGAGGGAGAAAGCTAGAGCTTCTACAATGGCGCGTCCGGGAAGTAGAACATCTGCAACAACGAATTCCGACGCTAGAATACAACAGTATCCCGGAAAAACCACACGTCATGTCTTTTTCTCTTCTGTGGTGGCAATCTGTAGTGCCCTTATATTCGGCTATGAGATTGGAATTTCCGGTAAGATTTCAAAGATAGATTTATTTATTTATTTTAGTTTTATTTTTATTATTTTAAATAATTGTTTAAAAAAAAATTAGTTGTTAATCAGTAGATATTAAGGTGAAAGATACTAGGATTTACTCGAATTAGTTGGATGCTCTAAAATGCCTGATTATCAAAAAAAAGAGAAAAGGAGGTGTTGGTTCAGGTCCCAGGTTCAACTCCGAACAACTTTACTATTTCGACTCGGAGGCCCTTATACTTTTTTTTTTTATTAGCTTTGGTGATGTGGTTTAACTGAGGATTGAAATTTTTGTGTAGGTGGAGTGACAATTATGGGCCCCTTCTTGGAGAAGTTCTTCCCAAAGGGTTACAGGCAGGAACTCGGTACTGACTCGGTGAATCAGTACTGTAAATTCAATGGTGTTACCGATCTTACACTTTTTACTTCATCTTTTTACCTTGCGGCTCTTTTGGCTTCATTATTCGCGTCCAGTGTCACCGGAGGTTTCAGTCGAAAGCTCTCTATATTTTTTAGCGGTGTAGTTCTTTTAGTTGGAGCAGTAATTAGTGGAGCTGCTAAGAATGTCATGATGCTGATTTTAGGTCGGATTCTGCTTGGTATTGGCGTTGGATTTGTTAATCAGGTATTTTCTTTCAATTTCTTTTCCAATTCTGTTTTAGGTTTCTTAAATTTGATTCATGGAAGCATTAGGTTTTCTTGTTTCTTTAAACTTCCACAAATTATTCAATATTGATCTATAGAGACAACGGGTTCTGACGGTTATTTCGTCGGATGTTCTGACCTTCTGCACAATTGATTGATGTTTATGGAGGTGGGTCCTTAAAAGGCGAATGCCTAAGTGTATAGTGTGTTAAATGGCTTGTGGGAGGTCCACATACATGATAAGGATCATGTTTTGGGACCATGCTCTATTTATCATATAAATCATCTTTACGAAAAATTAATTCATTCTAGAACTTCTAACCCCATTAAAAATTAGTTGGATATCAGTAGTACATGCAAGGACCAATGACCTATAAGTTTCATAAACTTTTGATAGAATTTTTTAATTTAGAATGATATGATTTTTTATGAGAATGATCTCTATGTGAAGAAATCCTCACAAAAAATAGACCCTTGGATAAGCTCCAATGACATAGACTACTCCATTATATGATTAGGGCTATTTGAGGATCCCGCATCATATTCTTATAATCAGTGGTCTAACAAATACAAATGGATTGCCAATCTAAATTCCATCTCCACCTTCACATCAGGATGGTCAGTATTATCCAATTTGTGCCACACTGACCAGTAATTTTTATTGCAAATCACGTACGTGACAAATAGGTAGTTGATATAGAGTAAAATGATTGACTGTAACTTCTGAGTTTTTCTCTCAGCATCATCAGCTGTCACGTCACGAGGTTTACATATATTTTCAAGAAAAAGTGATGTCAATTGACATTATTTCTGTTTCATTTTACAGGTTGTGCCACCCTACCAATCTGAAATAGCACCATACAAAAATCCTGTAATACTTAACATCAAGTTTCAATGGATGATCACGGTTGGCATTGGAATTGCCAATGTAGTGAACTATGGCACAAACAAAATCAACTGTGGTTGGGGCTGGCGAGTGAGTTTAGGGCTTGCAGCTTTACCTGCTCTGTTCATAACAATCAGTTCCTTATTCCTTCCTGATACTCCCAAATCCATCATAGAACGAAATAATTTGGAGAAAGCCAAAGAACAGCTTCAACGAATCCGTGGTGTCGTCAATGTCAACGACGAGTTCGACGACTTAGTCGCCGATAGCGAAAAAGTGAAGCAACCATGGAAGAATATCATGATGGATATGAAGTATAGGCCTCATTTGTTCATGGCCATATTAATCCCTTTCTTCCAGCATTCGACAGGGATTAACGTCCTTTTGTTCTATGCACCTGTGCTCTTCAAGTCATTAGGTTTTGGTAACGACGCTTCTCTTGCGTATGTTATGATCATGGGTTTGGTTTACGCTTTTTTCATGTTCGTTGCAATTTTATTTCTCAAGTCCGAGGACGGGCGCAAGCGGTCAAGAAGGAACAATTTTTCCAATGGCAGTATCCTATTATTTATCATCCAGGTAAAATCCATTTTAGGATATCTTATCTATTCCAATACAAAAATGAGAATGTAGAGATATAAATAGAAATATTACTTCTAGTACCTAGCTCACTAATTTTTTCAAACACCGCACTTATTCTTACACCTGATTTACACTCATCTATGTGCCCTATAAATGAGTGTAAACAAAGTGTAAGAATAAATTTAGTGGATAGAGGATTTCGGTAATATGCCTGTCATGATTAACAAACCGAGTATGATGATGTGCAGGTGGCAGTAGGAGGTTTTTTGATTATGTATAAATTGAAGTTCGAAACGCATAGTACTAATAGGAACGGGCTGGCAGTCGCTTTAGAAATGTGTATTTATGTGGGGATTTTTGCAATGTCGTGGGGTTTGACGGGATGGGAGGTTCTTAGTGAAGTATTTCCAGTTGAGATCAGATCAGCTGCTCAAAATATAACTGTTTCAGTAAACATGTTGTTCAATTTTATCATTGCTCATCTGTTTCTCAACATGTTATGCCACATGAAGTTCGGAGTGTTCTTCTTCTTTGCTGGTTTTGTGGCGTTCGGTTCTATTTTTCTCTACCATTTCGTGCCGGAGACAAAGGGAAAATCAATCGAAGAAATGGGTCGTCGTGTTTGGAAGCAGCATTGGTATTGGGGGAAGTATATTCCTGATGATGAAGAACTGATCATGAGTGGAAATATCCAATGGGGGACGGCGCCAAGATGTTAAATTTCTTAAGTCTTGATTTATCATGCCCGCGCTTTAATTTTTTATTTTTTTTGGTGCGCCCGAAAGGGTAGCTATAAGATGTTTATATCATTTCTCATTTCTTAAACGAATAGTCAAAATCAAATGGTTGAGTTTGTGGGGGGGTTTTTTTTTTTTCTCCCTCTGGTGTAGTTAATTATAAAATGAAGAGACCTTGGTACTTTTTAATTTGAAAGCCTTTATTATTTATTTCTATATCAGCTAAAAACCCACAGACGAGGGGTTATATGAGGGGCTATATAACTTGGCGCTTTTTTGAATCATGTAAATAAGATAGGGGAATTTTTTTTTTTTTTATTTAGGTTAGAAATCGTTTATTTTGATACATGTCAATAAATTCTCATTATTTTATTTCTAAAATGGTTGTGCTTCCAATTTATTATTCATGGAATAAATTTACTCTAAGTATCCAAATTGTATAATACAGAAATAATTTTTTGGTTGGGGTGGAAGTTAAACATCGCCTGTTTTTTGGTCTTTCATATAAAAATCCCTATTATGGTCCCTAATGTCTTCTTTTTCTTCTTCCTTTTATAATTTATTTTTGATAGAGTAAATTAAAATTTAAATGGTAAAAGGATCATCCTCACAAGTTACAAAGAATGGTCAGCTCACATATAATGTGTTCTTGAGGCCGGCGTAAAATAAATAGGGTGGAACAAAAGTTTCCCATAGTATATATAGATGGGACTACAACCGATTGATTATGATCAACGCTAGGAAGATAAG
This sequence comes from Macleaya cordata, assembly GCA_002174775.1. Lineage (NCBI taxonomy): Eukaryota > Viridiplantae > Streptophyta > Magnoliopsida > Ranunculales > Papaveraceae > Macleaya > Macleaya cordata. Next base: position 191,641 of record MVGT01003944.1, read on the forward strand.
TTTGATGATGTGCATGTTGTTAGATGACTTCATGTGTCCTGTAGTCGCCGTAGTCGATTTGGACCATGATGTCAAATCCATATCCAAAGGTTGTAGTTGGGCTTGTATTCAGCCCAAACTCACTACACAAATCGAGTTAATTACTCTGACAATATAAATCATAGTAGAAGGTGCTTGGGAAGCCTTGTTGAAATACAGGGAACTCACTTAAAATTCCTTAATTAGTAATCTTTTTTTGGAAGATGAGCTAAGGTTAAGGAGAGCCCAACCAATAAAATAAAATCATCAATCAAGGATTACATCTAGGATAGTCCAACACTGTCATCAAAATACAATTTTCTTCAAATCTTCAACAATATTAATGAACTAGGTTTAACCTCAAGGAATTTAGAAGTGGGATATAAACTGGCAAGATAATCCGCAGCTCTGTTAGTTTCACGACTCCAACTGTTGAACCATTCGACGAATATTGTGCAAAATTGAAATTGCAGCCCAAGATGGATCAATTGGTCTCCAAATTCCTTAATTAGTAACTTTTTAAGTCCAAGATGGGCCAACATTTTGCTCAAGCCCACTGTGCCTTCTAAGCGTGAAATGGCCTAACCTCCACAATTAAGCCTAGAGCTAGGACTTAAGCCCAGTTTATATATTGCTTGAATTGCGTTATATTTGAAGCCTGTGTAAAGCTAGGGCTTAAGCCTAGAGCTAGGGATTGAGCTCACATGCTGCCACTTTTACTGTATTTTTAACCATCAACCTCATTTATGAGGGCAGCATAGCAACTTCGAAATATGTACAAATCATGAGAGGTAAAAAATTAATTCGTAACCATCAGATGCAGATGCAATAAAAAATGCAGTAAGAAATGCAACTTGTATAGCATTTTCCATTTGAAGCCTAGGTTGACATGAAAATTTTTACACGCAACGTCTTTAGAAGATATTTTGATTGAAAAGGAAGATTTTTATATTAAAAGAAAAAAAATGATGGATAAAGGATCGAAAAAAAAAAAAGAAAGAAAAATGATAGATACTATATATATATATTTAGATATTAAGAAATTGTTCTGATAAAAAACCTTGCTGTGATACTATCTAGATCTAAAGCGACACACAAGTTGACTAGTTTCTCTATTTCAACGAGTTTGATTCCTATTCTATATTCCTTAATTAAGTTTACAAACGACAATTATATACAACCAAAAAAGAAAAATATATAAATAAACGAGGATTATAAGATGAATTTAAGTGACAAATCAATGTTTTGTACATTGTGGAGCATTTGTTGTTAAGTGACTTAAGTGCCATTACTAAATTAATTAGTGGTGACTAATTTTTTTAAAATTAGTGGTGACTAATTATTTTTAAATCAGTGGTGACTAATTTAATCACTCTTATCCAGAAATTTGTTTTTTTTGTATTTTTAGTACTTATTAATCAATTATATAAGAAGGTAGTCAATGAACGGTCCTCTCAGGTGATGTAATTCAAAACTAATGACAACGAGGTTATGATAATCCAGTAGCAAAACATGAAAATAAAGCATTAATTTTACGAATTTATGTTTTCAAAATCATTTTTGTTTCATATTATTTTTATGAATTTTTGTAAAATTTTAAAAATGTTTTTAGGGCATTTATGTATAACATTTTACATAGCATTTTCTCTTTTTGATTTTACTTCTTTAGAAAAATTAGCTCCTACTCTTAACTAATTAGAAGAGAGAATATAATTTATAAATTGTAAAAATTATTTCAACATATTCACCATATTATTAAATACAATGTATTAAGATAAATTGTTCAGTCTACAATATGATTAGGGTTTTCTCGCTTTTGTGAGTGCCAACTTAGTTAAAATTTAAAGTGATGCATATTGATTCCTACTTCTTTCAACCACCAGGGTTTGGTTCAGTGGTCGGCCCATTAGTTTTCCACATAGGGTTTCCGGGTTCGATCCTCCTGAGCTCTCTGTTGGTGGCCACCCAGATAGATTTGAAATTAGATGTGTGCAAATGGGAGGAGTTTGCTATCATCCCAAGGATTAGTTGGGTGCCCAATGTGGTGACCCGGATACCTTGATAATCAAAAAAAAAATTCCTACTTCTTTCTTATTCTTTTTTGTTTGAATTCTTCTAATTGTAAGGTGAACTTTTAAGAGGATTGCTAAGTGGTCAGGACCCTCACCTCACATAATGGAGTTCGAGTGATCCATCCTCATGATCGCTCTTGCAATAAAATTTTTACAGAGTGCTCTAAAAAGCCCCCATACCCTAGATTTAAAAAATAAAAAATAAAAACAAAAATTTGGAGCGTGACCTTCAGATGAATGCATTGACTTATTAATGGTGGGTCATTCTAGAATCAAAAGTAAAGTGGGTCCAACTGAACAAGATCAAAAGAAGATGGGCCCAAATGAAAAAACGACCCTTGAATAAAGGGGATAAAATAGCTGCCCTAGCTATACAATAATTTAATGAACTAAATTAGGGTTCCAAGCGTGGAACCATTATTGACTAAGCTCATGATTGCCAATTTTTCTTTTCTTTTGTGGGAGAGAGAGAACTAATCAGGAAGGTAATGATTCCTCAAAACGATAGAAGTGACTACAAATCCAAAAGACACATCTGCTTTTAGATGTGAAGGGTTGAGCCATTTTTGTAGGCGCCCTCTTCTTCTCTCATTTTTATATTATATATTATATATTATATATTATATATATATTATATATATATATATGAGTCCGGATCGGCATACAGCCTTAAATATACAGGCTGTATGTACAGGCTGTTGTGGGGCCCACGTTAGATCGATCTAAGGGCTGAGATTTTGTAGAGATGTTCTCCTCACTATGTAGATCAACTTCACCAAAAATCAATTTATTCTAAAATTTCTAACCCCATCAAAAATTGATTAGAAATTGTTTAAAAAATTAACGGTGAAAAATGAACGATGAGAAAAAGAGTTAATGTTTGATGGGGTTAGAAGTTTTAGAATAAATTGATTTTTGGTGAAGTTGATCTACATGGTGAGGAGAACATCTCTACAAAATCTCAGCCCTTAGATCGATCTCACGTGGGCCCCACAACAGCCTGTATATACAGCCTGTATATTTAAGGCTGTATGCCGATCCGGACTCTATATATATATATATGCATAATTTGGAGATTTATTTACACGCAGCCGCTCTATATGACATAATATAGTCTAACCGTTGATATTTTTGTATGGATGATCTTTTCATCATATAAATCATTTTTATCAGTATGAGTTATTCCCCAATTACCAATACAAGTAAAAGGCGTAAGATTGCTAATCAGTACTAGAACTGATATCCATAATTGTCCCAAAGAACTAACTACCAGTGGATGAAATCAAACATTATATACGACGCAAAAAAACTATCACCATGTAGATTATCCTTAAGAAAAAAAGAAAAAAAAAGTTTTAAATCATTTTAAAAGTTGATCATGAAATTTTAACCACAACGAATCATCCAAATATGAACTAACATGGACTTAAAAGTTAATGATGAAATGAACAATCTTATTGATTGCTCCAACTTGCAACCCTACTTTAGTGTTATAATAGAGGTCTAGTAAGTCCACCTTTTTTTTTTTTTTTTGAAATTCGTCCACCTTTTTTTTTTAATCTCTCAAAGATGCACTACTTCCATTTGAATTCAGTTTTAAGTTAAAGTGATCGATTTTGTCTCATTCATGTAATCTTGTATAGGAGCTGTGACTAATCATATATGGGATCATATCACATAAAAGAACAGAAAAAAAAAATTTGTTCAAATTCTCATCCCACTTGTGCTTAATTCAAAAGTCTCATCAAAATATCAAGTACAAAGAAAGACTGAAAATGGCATTAATTTCCTTTTAAAATGATTAAATTTTTTAAAAACGTGATTTAAAAAACCGTTATAACGGTATAACACCCTTACACCCCGCCATATACCATATTTTTCCTTTCATTACCATATATCATCTTCCCCTCGTGACTAGGATTTTAATAAAAAAAATATAAAGGGGGTTTAAGATTAATAGTTTAAATTTAATTTCTTAGTTTTAGGAATTCATAGTTTTCAAGTTTATTCTCCAGATTTCCCCGACAACTATGAACATGAGGAACGCACTACCCCAAAGAAGATTAGTTGGGTGCTCTAAGAGATCTAGAATTCTAGGTCACAAAAAAAAAATGTTTTCGTCATAACGACTTTTGATAAAACTTTTTTTTAGTTGCTTTTAAAATCTAACTTAAGATTAACATGCACACGGTGACATAGGTCTTTTGGTCTAACATTTGTGCATCTCCCATGATTTCGGAGGTCTTGAGATAAAAACTATTGACATGTGATATGCTCTCGTACGCTTATGATAATGTATCTTCCCCTTTTAAAATATGTATCCCAAAAAAAGTTAATCATAAGGTGATTAGGTAGCACGTTGATGTAGTACTGTGATCGATCTATTTATCCTCGTACGTATTAAGACAGATGGATATCAATAAAAGGTGGGCTAAACAGCGACGAGTTGCGCATAGGAATGCATATCACACATCTTTCGATGATGATTGATTCGATTGAAAATGGTTCGTTATCTAGCTATAGCTCTAGCGTGCATTATATTTTCATCAGCCTAATCATGATAATTATAAGGATAAAATCAGCGCGCTTAATTACACTGTTTGCCTCTTTTACTAATTTCTTTTGTTTCCCCTATTTTATTTTGTGGTTACTTTTTCATGTATATATATTTTCTTGGAAATTTTCAAAATAAACTTTTTTTTTTTTCATGGTTCACCCATTTGACCGATCCCAAGTCGATCTAGTTGGATCCCACCCGATCCCAGCACAAACCCAAAGAAGATTTTAAAAAATTTAATCCGATCGAGTCATACAGAACGATCTCACTGATTTTAATCAAGTCCAATTTTTCTTTAATTTAGTGTTTGAGATGGTATTGTCAGGATCAACCGAGTTGAATTCTGTCAATCCCACCAATCTCACACCGATCCAGAGAAGGATCGTTTGAGTCCAACTGATTCCAAAACGAATTAGGTTAGGATGTGCCCGGATGGAATGTTTCAAGCGAAATTTTTATTTTATTTTTTCAAAAATATTTTATTAAAAAATAGGCAATTTCACATGTTTCACAAAATAGGAACGTTAGCATCATCGATATAAGGCGATATTGAAATATCGTGGTTTGGTACTAAAGATTGATCACATCGTACAAATTTTGAATATCATCGGTCTTGATGAAACGGACCTTTGATCGTACGAGATCATATCACTTTCTTCCTCTCTGTCGTCCATATAAAAGTACAAAAAGGAACGAACCTAGTGTTACACCTAAAGATGCATTTGGGTTCTTAGATGATTACCTAATATTCCTGGACTACATTTTTTCCTTTGAGAGGGTAGAATAAATTTTTTTTTTCCTTTTTTCTTTTATTATTATTTTGATGGGACTAAAATGTGACCAATTATAAGTTAGTAAGAGGTGTAGGAAGAAGCGTTAACATACATCCACTAAAGAAAAAAAATTGATCAACGATAAAAAAAAAAAAGAAAAAGAAAAAAAAGAAAACCAATTTTTTGGCACACTCATTTAAGCATTTTTAGAATAATTCGGTGCAAACATTTTCAGAATAATTCGGTGCAAATGAGATTTGTGAAAGTAACCACTATACAATTTTATAAAATGTTTGTGTGGCAAAAAGCGTAAAATGTTGGGTGGAAATATCTAAACTTTTTTAAATCAATCAATTCCCAAAATATCACCTGATTCATCCCTCTCGACTGACAAATACTTGGGTTAGTACGAGATCCTATCATTTTCCTCCTCTCTGTCATCCATATAAAAGTTCAAGAAGGATAGAACCTAGGGTTACATCATGAGGTACATTTGGGCTAGATGATCTACCCCTAAATTTTTTTAGCCTATATTTTTTATTTTCTATTGGAGGGCAATTTAAATCTATTATCTATCCTAATATATTATAAGAGAAGCTTTGGATTAACAAAATTATTTCTATTATTTGTTGGTTAAAAAAATCTACATTATAAATATATGGCCCAATCTATTATTTATTATTAGGTTAACAAAACTCTATCTCTTAAGTGTGGGTTAAAAAACATACACTATAAATATGTGTTCCAATATATTATCTATTTTATAATATAGAGAAGCCTTTCTCAAATTTTAAAATAATTAAAATTTTTAATTATGTAATAAAAAAATTTAAATTTTTTTTTTTTTTAAAAAAAATGTGCCTTGCACAGGATATGGGCTTAGTAATATACTCTAGGAGAAGCCTTGGGTTAACAAAACCCTCTCTTAGGTGTGGGTTAAAAAAACCTACATTATAAACATATGGTCAAATCTAAAACAACTAAATTTTCTAATTATCTAATAAAAAAATTTAATTTAATTTTTTTTAAAAAAAACCCGATGCCTTACACGGGATATAGGGGCTAGTTTCATATAATAGCACGAGTACTAAAATCTGTATCAAAGAATTAAAAAAAAAAAATTGGTTTCACTTTAATAGACAAAACCCAAACACACACAAAACAAGGAAAAAAAAAAACCGTTAGCTTCTACCCAAAATATATTATATAAACGGTCGTTTTTTCATTCGTCGAAAACCCTGTTTTTTAAATTATAAATGGAACAAAAACAAATAGAAAAAAAAATTGTTGCTAAATAAAAGTATATATATATATATGTAATTTTTTAAATGGTATTGTTTTGTTTTCAATTGATTATTTAAAAAAAAATTGTGCGTGTTAAATTTGTCTCATTTTGAGTGATAGCAATTTATCAACTAATCATGCTAAGAAGAGACACTAATAAGTGACCTAATGCTAAAGATAGATTATATAGAAATATATAAATTATATTATCAATTGTACCCTTTATGATTTAATATATTTAATTATTATTATTATTATTGTTATTAAATTATTAATGTTACTATTAAGCAAGTCCCCTCACCACAAATTAATAAAAATAAAAAAGAAAAAAAGAGGGGAAACCACTAAGGGAGAACCTTTTTTTCTCCACTGCTTTCTTAGAAAACAACTATCCCACCAATCTTGTTGGGAAGGTGGGAAGTGTTCTTTTTCAGGATAAGCACACCAACAAAACCCCAAAATTCTTGAAATATATTTTTTTTCTTTATAGGGTGAAAGTATAATTAAACAAACAAAATGAAGTCTTGAGGGAATCCTCTTTGGAACCACAGTACTCCCTTGCTCTACTTTAGTTGACTGATATTAACTGAAATGATTTATATTTCATTATTAATGGGTTCTGATCACTAACCCTAGTGCCTAAAATAACTAATAATAGAAATTAGAGTTGCCTATCTCCATGGCCTTAATTTGACTTAATTTCTAGACAAATTTTGACTAATTGATTATAAAAATGAAAATCCCATCCCCTCTTTCACTAAATGACAAGAGTTTTAATTGAGAAATGGGTTTGAAATTAGGAAGTGGGTGCCTATCCAGGGAGCTAATAATGTCAACTCCACTAAATGAATGAAGGTGTTGGGTTTCTTGGGAGAAACATGAAACTTATGTAAAAAAAATATGTAATAAGTTTCTACATTAATTGGGTTTTCAAGGAAAATGAATTTGATGAAGTCAAAATCAAATTGGCCAAACCAAAGTATAATTTGGAGTGAAAAACCTAATACAATATATATGAAAATAAAAAAATTAGAAAAGGCAAACAAAAAGGATATTTTTGTCATCAGACTATATTAAAAAGATAAGATATAGATATAGTATAAGAAAAGAAATTTTAGCAAAAATAAAAAATAAAAAAAGGAGGGAAAAGCTCATTTGTTTTTTACATATATATCTTGTTATTTTTTTTTTCAACAGAGTAAATAATTATTAACATGATATAAAAAAAATCTTTATAGGTGTAAGCTCGAGCTTCCAACATAGGGTTGAGGAAGTCCATCTCCTCTTTTATGTACTATGTACCTTATGATGAGGCGTGAAATTGATTAGCTACACAACTCCTTGGAGTACAATAAACTTTTTATTTTCTGTTTTTAATCAGTAACTCTCTTTTAAAACTATAAAGAAGCATATTTAATATGCTAAATATTAGTAAGGAAGGTAAGTCCAAAAAAAAAAAAAAAAGTGAAGAAGGTAAGTCAAAAAGAAGAACCCTATTTGGAACTGTGCGGGAAATGTTCATGGACAAGTGCCTTAAAACCTTTTTATTGTTATTTTTTGTAAGGTTAGAGTCAGGGTTATAACCTAAAGCAAAGAATTAACCCAAACTAATCATTTTCCTTAAAGTTTCCTAAATTTATACATAATTAATTAACCCCAAACCCAAGTTAGTTTGAACATAAGTAGGGTTGATTACTTTATTATTGATTTAACCCTAGATGCATCCCATATAAATACTAGGCTTCTCCCTCAGGTCCTAGGCAGGAGTTCAATTCAACTAAAAATTCTAGAGAGAGAAAGAGAAAGAGATCTATACATATCCATCCATTCATCAACTCTCACAAGTACTACTATCTTTGTTAGCTTTTTCACACATGCTCTGCTTATATCTTCAAACTTCCTTAATTTCTTTCTTGTTTTGCCAATATTAGACATAAGTGTGTGGTTAGAAAAAGTAGAGTTTTTTTTTTTTTTTTTTTTGTAAATCTTTATAACTAAACCCTCTCTACTTCTCACTAACTCCTTTATAATTATAAGCTTTGATATCCCATTTATAACCACCCTTTGAAACAGTTTTTCACTCTCTCTTTACATTTCTTTTCTTCTAGCTTTTTCTCAAGTACCCATCTCTGTTTCTCTCTCTAGATTTCTCTCTCTCTTGTTCTTCAATTATTTCTTTGTGCTCATCAGGTCGCCGCGTCTGATCATCACTCTCCAAAAAGAAAGAAAGAAAAAGTGTAAATAGGTATGTGTTTGTATGTCTTATATATGGTACAAGTGAAAAATATCCCTACTTTTACATTTTTTTTTTTTTTGTTCTTCATTTCTAGCCTTGTTTCTAAATTGGTCTTCCTATTTTCATGAGCAGGGGAAATCAATAACCATGAGAATTTCATTGTCTAGCTGCAAACAAGCTTATCCCCTGAGCTTCCCGGCCGGCCCGATCATGCCGGATTCATTCAACGGGTGGCGGCGGAAAGAGAAAGTAGTGGTGGTGATGGGTGCGACTGGAACCGGTAAATCAAGGCTCTCGATTGATTTAGCAAACTGGTTCCCCGCCGAAATCGTAAATTCTGATAAAATGCAAGTGTACCATGGACTTGATGTTGTCACCAACAAGGTCACAGAGGAAGAACAGTGTGGAATTCCGCACCATCTATTAGGTATAGTAGACCCGGATTCTGATTTCACCGGTTCTGATTTCCGTCATCTAGCATCCCTTGCTGTTGGTTCAATTGTGGCCCGGGACCGTCTCCCAATCATCGTTGGGGGATCGAATTCATATATCGAAGCTCTAGTAGACGATGAAGAACTCGAATTTCGATCGAAATATGAATGTTGCTTCCTTTGGGTCGATGTATCGTTGCCCGTTCTTCACTCGTTCGTGTCAGATAGGGTTGATCACATGATTGAAGCCGGACTAATCGATGAAGTACGAAATATATTCGACCCCGAGGGAGATTATAATCAGGGAATTAGACGTGCCATAGGGGTTCCAGAAATGGACCGGTTCCTAAGGGCAGAGGCTATTGGTGCCGATTATCAAACACGAGCCAAATTGCTTGATGAAGCCATAAATGAAATCAAAGCTAATAATTGCAGGTTAGCGTGCCGTCAATTGCAAAAAATCCAACGGCTAAGAACGCTTTCGGGATGGAACATACATCGTCTCGATGCGACCGATGCGTTTCTGAAACGCGGAAGAGAATCCGATGAAGCCTGGAAGAATCTTGTGGCGGGTCCTAGTTCTATGATCGTTAGACGTTTTCTTTACGATGATGAACATCTAACGGCTTCGATTAACTCTGGTCCCACTATTGTTTCGTCCGCACTTTCAACGGCTGTGATGGGTTCAGCTGTTGCAGCTGCTAGTCGTTAGATTACTCAAGAAATTAAGAACAACATCATAACTTAACAACATTTCCTACTTTCGGCCGTATAGTTACATTTACACCGTCATAATACCGGTAACGGTTTCTTACCGTTAAGCCGTTATAACGGATGTTCTTACATTATATATAGAAAAAAAAAATAGAACTATAGAGGCTGTCTTTTCAGGTCGTTAAAAGCACCCAAAAAAAATGCGGCCGCTCAGTTGAAAGCATTTTAGAAATCCGTGCAGGCCGGCTGCTAAAATGCACGCGCCTTTCCGTACTAAAGAGTGCATTAGTACTCGTGTAGGTCCCACAATGTTTTGTCTTGTAGTTATATATTTTGGCATGAATGTAATGGGCCCACCCAGTGCGTAACTTAGCAGAGAGTCACCTTCTCTTCTCTCTCTCTCTCTCTTTTTTTTTTTCTATTTTCTTTGGTTTTTATTTTAAGAAATGAGCTGTAATAATTATTAAATAGGGAAAATAAATAAAATCCCTATTAAAAAAACAGTATAATTATAGACCATGTTATTAATAAAAGGTTCTATTTGTATTTCTTCAATCTCAACGTATAAATTTTCTTTCAAGCTGGGAAAAAAATTTATTGAGCACGAACGAAGAGAAATTCATCATTACGGATAAAGGGAAGCGTCTAACTCTTACATAATTAATTACGTGAGTCAAATCTTATGGCAATACCACCATCAGCAAGGTTCTTACATAATTAATTACGTGAGTCAAATCTTATAGCAATACCACCATCAACAAGGTTTGAACTCACAACCTCCCATGTCATAAATAGGGATGCATATAATATTAATGGTGAGTATTAGATGAATCCGCATAACTATATATTTTTTTGGTTGGCCCACATAACTATATATATGATATACATTATTGTACATGTCGGTAATAATTTGAAAATCAAGATCATCGGCCTTCTAATGCTGATGGGGAGTATTATAGTTTGTTCGGATGGAGGATTTTAAGTAGGAATTTTGTGGAGAACAAGAATTTGGTAAGAAACTAGTTAGACTCTGGTCCCTACAAAATTCCTACTTAAAATCCTCCATCCAAACAAACCATTAGATGAATCAGCATAATTATATAACACAATATACATTTTAATGCATATTTGTAATAATTTTAGCTTTTAGAACAAATAGTTATTCAACACACTATGAAGAGCTTTTACACACGGGTGATTAATCCATTTTACCACAGAAAGACATAATCACCCTCGAAACAAGTTAGTACGTGTATGTATTTCATGAAATAATTAAGTTGTTACTTAAATATGTTCACTCTCTTGTCGCATGTGTGTGTGTTTTTTTTTTAACAATTTGAATCATGCGATGTCTAGATCTCTTCGAGCACCCAATTAATTTTCGAAGTAGTGCGTCACTCTCTTGACTCATGTGGTGTGCCCTCTAATATGGCATTCAATGTTTAAGGGATGATCGATAAGGAATCTATATGATAAGACGTTCGATTCTTGAAATTTTTTTCTAAATATTCCAGATAACTAGAAAAAAAAGTGGAATCTCGAGGAAAATGAACGTCTTGGTGGGTTCCATCCAGAAACAATTGTCGTCTTCATCGCATTTGATTCCAATTATATTATATACAATCTTGTATGGCACTCATAAACACATATCCATAAAAAACAATTAAAAAAAAAAGAAAAAAAAAACACTCATAAACAAATTTAAATTCGAGAGGGACCACCATGAAAAAAATATCAATCTTTTGTTTTTAACTTTAAATGGTCAAAATCATCTTTATTTGAGAACCTTACTAACATCCACAATTCAGAAAAAGGGTTTCATGATTTCGTAGCTTTTCCGTGGGTGCCTTATGCAAATTCACTTCTTCTTTTTTTTTTTGTTGATAGACAACACCGTTAAAGGTGGAATGGAATCAGTGTTAGACAATAACCCCTTGGCCTTTCGGTTGTTTGTGTCATGATCTTCGATGTCGGATTTTATCATTTTATCACGCTTTTAAACCCTGACGTTAAAGATTGCTACTCCGTGGTAGTCTCAGGACATGATGATGTGGCTCTGATACCAAATATTATGAATCCTTAAGTAGAACTCACTTTTGAAAATAAACATGTAAGGAAAAAGTGCCTAAGAGCTAATAAAACCAAAGCCAATTTCATATTTGGTCGATATGAGATCTTATCATATTGTTTAGTAAAAGATTTTAACTCCTAATGCTCTAATCAACAAGCGCTTACAAAACAAAACCATAAAACCAAGCTTAATAGCGGTGAACTTTGCTTTAAAGATTGAGCAAAATGAAACTATGAGATTGAACGCATGACCTTGTTAATGTGGTTTAGTATCATTTTAAATTACATTGAGGAATTATAGAATTCCTAAATGCTGATCCAACTAACGTGTCAACTGAAACGAATAGCATTTAAGACTTTTGAGTATATATATAGTAGAGATATACGTACGAATATATGATAAAAACCCTAAAATTAAGACAATTTTTTATTATTACTTACCAAGAAAATACAATAAAAACTATGTTATCCCTATATATTTCATTTGTTTTATTATCATATCTATGGTGGAGATAAAAGGTTGGGAACAAATCACTCAATAAATCCAAGACCTTTATTTACACATATTAGTCAAAATTATTATCCCCTAAGAAAACAAAGAAAACGTCAGATAAACACTTATCAATCACTCTCTTTATTACTAGACAGTTTAATCATGTTCGCAATTATTGTAATATTCAGTAAGAAAATTAATTTTAGAGTATCTATCAATTAACGGCGAGCGACGCTACTGCGATCGATGTGCTGGACCTACTTCTCTATGCCACAGTCCAACCCGACAATCCTTCGCATTCATTTTAGACAGTCTAATGTAGCAGACCAATGTACGAAGAAAAAAAAATACAAAATTAGTGATCGATGGAATGTTTATGTTCATTTGATCGAGTATCATTTTTCGTTATATGACGATGAAATTTGAATTTGCGAGGGCGCACCTTTTTCTTGAATTCAATGGAAAAAAAATTATGAAAGAAAAATATTGACTTTTATTGATTAAAGGTATCAAAAATTAGATTCAAATTCTGAATTTTATTCTGAACCATTTATTTTACGATTAATTTTTAATCAGTTTTTATGCGGTTAAAAATTATAATAAAATGAATCGATTTTTTTGTGAAGATGATAAGTTGCATAATCCATGATCATCTTCCTCAGAAACAATCAACCTGAAGTCTATATATATATATATGAACCTAATAAGTATATCTAGACCTCTAATCCAACCCACTTGTTTGATATTTCTAATCATTAATGTACTTGTCTTGCGTTTCTTGGGCTACAGCTCATGCATGAGTCATGTTAAGGGTTTTCCTTTAATTTCCTTCTTTTTTTTTTGTGTTAAAAAAATACTATTTCCTAACCCTAATATATATACGTACACTTGTATACTTGATTACAACTTTTTTTTTTTTTTTTTTTTTTTT
>MVGT01001779.1:11715-25001 GCA_002174775.1 Macleaya cordata
AAACCGAACCGTATGCAGCCCTACATATAATAATATATATTTTATAATTTTTTAAAATAAGTAAGGGTAATAATGTAACTATGTAAGCATGTATATATACATAACACAACACAAAACTAGCCCTAACTTTAATGGTAATTCTAGATACAAAAAATACAGGTTAGGAGTTTCTGAGTACAGTAATTATGGGCCCAAGTTGAAAATATGTGATAGTTTAACCAAGTCCAACTTTTATTTTTTAATTTTATGGGCCATAAATAGAGAGTCTGATAAATATTAAAGGCCCAATTGGTATGTTTAACAGGCCTGGTCCAATAGGCCCAAACCGATGAAACCAATCTTGATTGGGGCGGATCGGATTGGATTGAAAACCCAGTATCCAGTCACACATTGGATTGGATGCGGATCGAACCAAAATCAATGGTTTCGATCCGCTGCACACCCCTATGGTCCGGTATAATACTTTTTCCAAGACTTAGGGGGTGTATTCAATCTGGATTTTGGCGGATATTTATATATCCACGAAAGTCCATGGTATTCAGATAAGATTTTTATACTCTTTAAAAATTCGGGGTATTCAATTACATGGATTTTTAACTCCACAAAAATCCACTGTATTCAATCCTGATTTTGCAAGACTATTTAAAACTCTATGGTATTCATTTCACTTTAGATTTTTATGGATAATGAGGGGCTCAAGACTTTGATGGATTTTCGTAGACTTTTTAAGTAGTATTATAAGTACTTTTCTCATTCTCAAATCCGACCCAAACCAAGAGATTGTGGTGGATTTTTGTTCAAGAACCTAGGGTTTCTCCTCCCTCTTTCTCGTAAGGTAATGGCTCAAGCTCTCTCTCTCTCTTTCGTGTAAAATCATGTTTCTCCTCTCTTTATTTCTGACTTGAGAAGCTAGACTTTCTATTATATTTGTTATATATGAATACTTTATTGTGAACAATAATGAAGTATCCAAGTTGTGTGTGAGCCATTATATTATTTTAACTATTTAACAATAATAAAGTATTCAATCAATGACTACAATACATCCCTTTAATTATTCATATTTGTTTGTAATGAACTAAATAAATAACTAGTTTGTTTAACCGACTAAAAAGAAAATCAGTTTATTTGTTTATATAATAAAGTATCCAAAGATTAGTTTATTTGTATATTTTATATGGTTAATTATTTTTTAATATGATGAAGTTAGAAGTACCGAATAGCATAATTTATTAATTATTTGATGTTAACAATATTTGATCGATTTTTATTCTTTCTTTTTTCCGCTCAATAATTTATTTTTTTTAATGTGATTGATTAGTTATATAACACTATAACGGAGAAACAAAAAGACTTATTTATAAATTATTTGTTAGTACATTAAATTTTTTTTGATCAAATTGTTAGTACATTAATTTTGATCATACATTGTTTTGAAAAGTAATCCATATTAAATTATTATACTCATGAATACCACCCATTATTTGTTTATTACATATTGTGGTAACAGTACATTTTTATTACATTAATATTATTTGATTACTTGATAGTTTATTTTATTAACTAATTGACCACATTAGTTTTATATGCTAGCAGTTTATAATTTACAGTTTTAATGTTTGTAAAATTTAGAAATGTCGGACGGAGAACAACAACAACAACAACAACAACAACAACAACAACAACAAGAGGTTGTAAAAGGAAAAAAAAATGATACTTAGACAATGGAAAAGAGTAATGAGTTATTACAACTCTTGGTTGATGCATGTCAACGTGGGTAGCGTAACACTTTTAGCATTATACCTAAGCAAACAATAGAGCAAAAAATTTTACCACAACCTAATGCTAAACTCCAACAACAAAATAATGACAACAATGTGATATTCAAACCAAAAACCTATGAAAATTATTTGAGTCGTTTCAGATGGTTTAAGAACCATTATAGGAATCACTCTACACTTATGCGGTTCAATTCTGGATTCGGGTGGACAATATCAGTCAAATATTCGAAGTTGTTGATGAAGTGTGGAAAAATTTCATTTAGGTGAGTCAGTTATAGTATTTTGCTGAATATGAGTTTATTATTGCATGCAACTAATTAACATTTATTAATATTAAAATTTTATTATTTGCTAGTCCCATCTTGGTCTTGCACACCTTCGTACTCATATTATAGCAGATTATGAGGATTTATAGATTGTAATTAGAAATTCGATTGCTATTGGGAGGTCATCCTTCGGTAGAGGCACTGATACCGATGCACCCCTCTATGGGGTAGAAGAACACAGAAGATTTGTAATAGAAGATTTAGGGCCCGTTTGGTTTGCGATTGGAAAACTCGTTTTTAAAAACTAATTTACACCTAAATTAACTACATTTTGTATCACATCTAAAACTATTTTTTTGACTTTACTATAAAATCCTAAATGATTTCATTGAAAACAAAGAAAACAACATTTTTTTGTTTGGTAAAATCATGCATGATTTTATTGTAAATCCTAAAACAGTTTTGGATGTAGTACAAAATGCATATTAGTTTATGTGTAAATTAGTTTTTGAAAACAAGTTTTCCAATCGTGAACCAAACGGGCCCTTAGGTTTTGATGAACAGAGTGGGACATTTAGCGTGTTTGGATGGACGTACGTAGAGGGATATCCTCACCAAGAATGAGATTATTCAAATATGAGGAAGTGTTGAACCTGGAAAAGGCTAGCGTACGATGCTGCCAAAACGTGGGCTGAAAGCCTAAATCAAAGTTATAAACCCCAGACCAAAAGCCTACGTGCTATATAGCATACAACACGACTTTAGTTCAGAACTTCAGCGAATGCACTGAAAACAACTACTTTATTAATCTTATTATTTTGCGTTATTATTTAGATTGTATCCAAACACGACCTACCAATCCCATTTTACACCAAATGTTTTGTATTATTGTTTTGGAATATCTAAAAGTACAAAAATATACTCACATCAACTAATTTTTAATGTTCAACTTAAGTGGTAATTAATATCGCTAGCTATATATATTTATATATAATTACTGTACTTAGCGTGTTTCAGAGTTCAAAGTTTCCTCCTTTATTATCATCTTGCTATCCTGTTCTGGGATCTGATATCTTCTTCTTTTAATTTGTTTTTTGTAAGTTTCACTGGCATAATAACCCAGAACCCCTTAGTTGCCTTGATATCCCAAGTATTGCTCAGACAGGCTTTGTTTCAAGACAGGAAACCAAACCCACCACCAGGAACAGAGCTAATAATTACATTGAGGTGGGCTGAAGTTAACACCTGTAGACCGTAAATTCCACAAATGATTTTAGATCAGGGCACCGACAATCTGCACAGGAAGAAAAATAGAATGATCGTGAAGATTCTTTGGCGGCGGGGTGGTGTCGGCCTAAGGGTCTCCGACGGTCAAGTCAGTTTTGTTTGGAAAAATAAATTAAACAGAAAATTAAAGGAGAAGAATGGATCTGTATCACCTATTCTGGTAGATCGTGGCCGAGGGTGGTAGAAGGTGAGATCTTAGTCGTTGAGTCTTTTACTTGATGATGTAATCTCTCCAGATGAGATTGACTGTGCGACAGTTCGTGAGTGCTCTTCGAGTTGCAGAGAGTTTTTTTTTTAGAGAGTGAGAGAAAGTTCCTCTATCCCTCTGTTCCCCTTCTCCTTTATAGGAAGGGAATCCAATTCGGTTGTCCTGAACTTCGGGATAATTTCCCCCATCTTAGGGAGATATTCTGGCGATAAAGAGTCTCGTGAAGACTGGGCTCCTTACTTGAACTAGTCAAAATCTTGAGGAAGATATGATGACGGTTAGGGAGTCATGCGTGGACTGAACTCGCAGTTTGAACTAGTCAATCCTTATCTGCCCTTGGCGTGTGGACCATAGAGATTGATCTTGGGCTGATGGGCTCCTGGGCCTGGTAAAAATACAATCCTTTCGGTTAATGGACCATTGGGCCTGTCAGCGGAATTTGGCCACTACAGTTTGTCCCCCACTCTCTAAATCAAGAGTTTCTGAGTTAGAGAGTAATGGTCGACCCATGGGGGTGCTTTATGGCCCTTTGTTCAGAGGTAGTCGACCATTGTGGTCGAGTGAAAGCCCTTTTGTTCCGAGGTTCGGAGCAGTCGACTGCATAGCTTGGCAAGTGATGCTCAGTCAACCCTAGGGGTCGATCAAGACGCTATGGTACGGTCGACCACGGGGACCGTAGAGGTGTTTGGCACTTGGTGCCTGATAGTAGTCGACTTAGGATGTCGACTGTAACCCTAGGCACATGGTGCCTGGAAGCAGTCGACGTAGGATGTCGAGTGCAACTTTAGACGCGTGGTGTCTACTTCTAGGATGTCGACTGCAGCTTTAGGCACGTGGTGCCTGGTAGCAGTCGACCTTTGAGATAGAGTGAGACCTTGCTGGGGTCAATGTAACCATTTCCCTATCGTAATCCCACTCGGCCACAACTTTGGGTTCGACCCAGTCTGAAGGTGAAAAGTCTAGAAAGATGATGACCGTATAGTATTTCATTACGTGGCACCCGCTTATTCGCCTTAAGGACGCAGCACGCGAAGCGGTTCGTTGCCAGACTGAGGGCGGCTTCTCGTAAGACCCGCCTAGTGAAATCTTGACACGTGTCCCCCACTTTTAAAGTCGTGCTTTGAAATAGGAAAGTGCTCTTTTCTACTTCCTCACTTAGCATTTTCACAGAGAAGAAAAAGCGAGAAAAACTTCAGCATCATTTTCTTCTTCTTCCAGCTTTCAAGACCTCATTTGCTCCGACGAGCTTCTCCCGGTGAGTTTCCTTCTTCATCTTCTTGTTTTCTTTTCTCTTTTTCCTTTATTCCTCTTGAAATCTTTTTACTTTTCCCTGAATTTTCTTCTGCTTCTTTTTTTTTCTTTTGAAAATTTCTTTTTCCTCCATCCCTTTTGCGCGAAATCTGTTCTCTTTCTTTATTTTTGCCCAAAATCTGTTCTTTTTCTTTGTTTTTGCCCAAAATCTGTTCTGTTTCTTTGTTTTTGCCCAAAATCTGTTCTGTTTCTTTGTTTTTGCTTTGGGGTTGCGTCTTCCTCTCTGGTCCTTTGTCTTACTAGCTTGATTCCAGTTTTTTCTAGTGACAGTTTCGGCCGGGAAGGGTTCTTTTTCCGGCAACGGTAAGGTCTAGAACTGTCAGTTCCCTCCCCCCATTCTTTTTTTTTTTTAAAAACCTTTCGGTTACCATGCGTTTCGTTTTCGAGTCGAGTTCGCCAAGCAGCAGTCGTCTGGACTCGTCGACTGCAAGTCTCGTGCAGCACGAAGCAGGGGCAGATGTGGTTACTATAGCCAAGTCGACCCCAGAATTCTTTTCTGAAACTTTGATGCAGTTGACCAGAGCGGTAGATTTGGTCGAGTCGGTTGCTGCTCCGAGATCCGGTCTTCCAGATTTTGGCTTATTAGAAGCCACAGCCGACTGCAGAGGTGATAGAATGGACGGTAACGAGGATGTCGACTCCGTGGGACGCAGTCGACCACAGGACATACTGCCTATCAACCCTAGATCAAAACTTAATTCGTCGGACATGACTCGACTGCGCATCACCTACCGAATCCCAGAGTCAGTGCAACTAAGGACTCCCTCAGGACACGAGCGAGTTAACTGGGACGTCCCCGGGTGGACCTTCTTCTATGAAGTATCCTTTCTTCAAGGACTTCGGCTGCCGATCCCAAAACTGGCACAAGAGGTATTAAGCTACTTCGAGATTGCACCAAGCCAGTTGATGCCGAACGGCTGGAGACTGCTACGTGGTCTTGAAGCCTTGGGCGAGCAGCGCGGGATTGTAGTCGGCCTACAAGAAATCCTGCATTCTTACTTCTTGAAGGAGCATGACAAAGAAAAAGGTCGTTACCAGTTTGTGCTCCGAGTTGGACGAGAACACTTGGTATGTCGCTTGACGACCAATGATCGCAATTGGAAGGAGGGCTACTTCTTAGCCAAGGTTCGACTGCTCCTTGGGTCGAACTCAGAATCAGACTTCCCCAGCTCTTGGCGAGTGATAGGTAAAATATTCAAAAATTGAGTTTCAATTCCCTGTCGACTGAATTCTTATTTGTTGTTTTTCTTTGTAGGGCGAAAGTTCAACCAAGCGCCAGTGCACAGTTCTGCAGTTGTTGAGCGAACTCAACAAATCCTTGCTGTATCCGAGTCCGACCGGGATTGGAGAGTTCTTCTTTCAGAGGATCGCCTATCTTCGAGTCGTCTGTGGTCGGAATCAATTAAGGACCTAGAAGGTACCCCTCTTCCTAGAGTCGTAAGCACGTAGTTTATCATCCTTACAATCAGAGCGCTCGAGCTGCTAGAGTACAAGTTCTCATTTATCAAGCACCTAACTCCTAGAGAACGGGTCTTTGCAGACTACCAAATGACGAAGACCTTTCAGATCCCGTCTGCTGAGGAAGCTGCGGCTCGGATGCGGTCAAGGCTGCTCAAGAAAAAGAAGTCCTCTGCAAAACAACCGATCGAAACCTCTACTGACGTAGTTGAGGGTAGCTTCTCGCCACCATGCTCTCAAGACCCGGTGGAGTCGAGCCCAGCAGCTGGTAAGAGGCGCAGGGTCGAGTCTGTCGATTTGGCTGAGGACGCGATCACGCTGTCGTTCCCAAACGACATTTCTGTCTACTCCGACCCTGCTGTTATCAAGGGATCGGTCGAGAAGTTGCTCTTCCCATCGGACGAGGCTAGGCTCAAGGAACTGGGCTCGAGCGCAGCTTCTGACTATGCAGTTGTCGAAGCTTTAAAGGTAGACCTCATAAGTTGACAATTCATGGTTAATTTTCATACTTAATTGATTTAACTTCCTACTTTCTTTTGCAGTCTCTCCAAAGTGTGCTCTTCCTCCGGTCGAACAACGTGGCACTCGACCGGAAGGTCAGGTCGTTGCAGTCGACCAATCACTCCATTCGAGCCGAATGCGAGCGGCTGAGGATTCTTGAATCCGATAGGTCTACTGCTTTGGTCGAATCCGAGAAGACTCGTGCCGACCTTGAGGTTGAACGGAAGCAGCTGCAGACCGACTTGGCAGTCGAACGTTCAAAGAACGCTAGCCTACCTGAGCAGCTCGAATCGGTTGCTCTAGACTCCATTCCCAAGACGAAGGCAGAGCTTATGAAGGAGTTCAAGGCCGGAAAGAGTGCTGACTGGGATCCTGATGAGGCCATCGCACTCTACGAAGAAATGTGTGCGGGCGACGAAGGTGACCATAACTCTGACGCCGAGCCCGCTACAGAAGAACTCGTGTTTGAGAGAAACGAAGGCGATGCTTCGGCTGAAAACCCGGGAGCAACTGATGCACCCGCCGCCTAAATTTATATTGTTCTTCTTATTTTACTGCTCTTTTTTTTTTGCAAGTGTAAAACCTCTGTAAGCCACTTGATGGCACGTCGAAATCAATGCAACACTTAGTTTTCTTTTTGCCTTGTCGTACGATGGAATTGTAGCTCTCGTTCAAATCGAGCAGTCGCGTGTGACTAACTTTGCCGACTTGTACATAGTTAAGAGATTTTTTTTTTACTTACTGTGAACACACAGTAGATTACACGTGTCTGTCGAACGCTAGTTCTTTACATTGTTACCATAACAGTGAGTTCTTCAATCTAGTTTAATCACAGGGGTGTATACAACATAGTATGTCGACTGCAGATTTTGTCGATTAATAATGTAATTGCACATGGTACATTTTTTCGACTGAGCATTTTGTCGATCGCCTGTTCTTCAAAGCTAGAAATCCTTTAATATTCTCCTTGCAGAATGTAGCGTCTTCTTTGCTCCTTTGTTTTTTACCGTTGCGTCGAGCTTGATCTTTCTTAAACCTTAGAGCAACCCTACTGATCTTCAGCTGGAAGTCCGGCAAAAGGCTCCTTCTTGTCGAACGCAATCAATCAATCATGAGTCTGCAATTACAAGGTTAGGGTGGCCGATGGCATCGCCATCGGCCCTCCGATGCTTAAATTAGTGAGGTACTTAGCAAAAAGAAAATAAAAAGTTGGAGTTCGAAATTGATACTATATTTTCAATGTTACGCCCTTTGTTGCCTGTAGGCGCTGTCACCTTACGTATACTTTGAAAATCTGCATTGAGATAGGTTAGGGTGGCCGACGACGATGCCATCGGCCCTTCGATGCTTAAGTTAGTAGTTTCCACTAGGTAAGAATGAAATAAGAGTTTCAGAAGTGGTATGACTTCAAGTTGGTGGCGTTCCAGCTGTTCTTCAATGGTTCGCCATTCGTCCTACACAGCTTGTAGGCTCCATTTCCTATCACCCTTATTACTTGGTATGGCCCCTCCCACGCTGGAGCCAACTTTCCTCCTCCTTTATCCTTGGTATTTTGGAATACTCTGTGTAGGACCCAATCTTCTTCGATGAATGCCCTTGTTCGGACATTTTTGTTGAAATGCCGGGCAATCCTTCTCTGGTAGGCTGTCATTCTGTCGAGCGCACGCTTCCTTAACTCGTCGACTGTTTCGAGGTTGTTATTAAGTGCCACCTGATTTTCCATATCATTGGTGTACTGATATCGCGCAGAAGGGAGTCCTACTTCTACAGGAATTAGTGCTTCGGTCCCATAAGTAAGTGCAAACGGAGTTTCGCCTGTTGAGGTCCTTGCAGTTGTTTGATATGACCATAGTACTCCTGGCAGCTCGTCTGCCCAGCTTCCCTTAGCTTGTTCGAGCCTTTTTTTTAAGGTGTTGATTACAGTCTTGTTAGTCGACTCGGCCTGTCCGTTCAACTGTGGATACCTCGGGGTCGAGAAATTTAGCTTGATCCTCCAAGTGTCACAGAAGTTTTTGAAGTCGTTGCTGATAAACTGGGACCCATTATCGGTAACGATCTCTCTTGGAACTCCGAATCGACATATGACATTCCTCCAGATGAAGTTCTTCACTTCTCTGTCTTTGACTTGTGCGTAGGCTTCGGCTTCAACCCACTTCGTGAAGTAGTCTGTAACTGCCAATATATATACCCTTGACCCTGATGCCTTGGGTAGAGTTCCAACGATATCCATTCCCCACTTCATAAAAGGCCATGGTGAGAGGATCGGATTCAACGTTTCTGGTGGCTGATGTGACACTTGGGCATACCTCTGACATTTGTCACATTTCTTAACGTACTCGACAAAGTCGAGCCTCATGGTCGGCCAGTAATATCCTGAAGTGAGTGCCCTGCTGGTCAGGCTTCTAGCTCCCGAATGATTTCCGCACTCTCCTTCGTGAAGCTCGGCAAGCACGTATTGTGCCTCTTCGGGCGTGACACATCTCAAGAGAGGTCCAGAGAATGACCGCCTGTAGAGTCTGTTCTCATGAACGATGAACCTTGCTGCTCTGGCTCTCAGTCGACGTGCTTTGTTTCGGTCGACTGGCAACTCCCCTTTTAAGATGTAGGCTATGATAGGTGTCATCCAGCTGGGGTCAAGAGTTACGGCTTTGACCTCTTCGTTCGTAGATTTCCACACAGAGGGCCACTGCAGGTAAGTGACTGGAATGTTGACGGATTCTGCCGATGGGATCGCCGATCCCAAATTTGCTAGAGCATCAGCATGGCTGTTCTCCAATTGCGGCACCTGCACGACTGTAAACTTATTAAATGCCGAAAGCAATTCTTTTACCTGGGTAAGGTAGGCCGCCATCTTAGTATCCTTAGCTTGATAGGTTCCTTGCAGCTGATTGACTACTAGTTGAGAGTCGGAGTGGATCGTTATCTGCCGAACTCCTATATCCTTTGCGAGACTTAAACCGGCGATGAGTGCCTCGTATTTCACTTCGTTGTTTGTTGCTTTGAATCCACACCGGATAGTTCGTTGAATGACGTTACCTTCTGGTGAAATGAGCACTATTCCTAGTCCACAACCTTTTGCGTTGCTCGACCCGTCGACTGAAAGTTTCCACTCTCCCGTACCATATGGCTATAGGCATAACAGTTCTTTCTCTGCTTGCTCCAGGATGTTAGGCGTGAAATCTACAATGAAATCGGCCAGGGGCTGCGACTTGATCGCATTGCGAGGCTGGTAACTGATGTCGTGTTCGCTGAGCTCGACCGCCCACTTTGTTAGTCGACCCGATAACTCTGGCTTATGGAGTATGCTCCGCAAGGGGTAAGTTGTGAGGACTGTGATACTATGACTTTGAAAGTAAGGTCGTAGCTTTCTTGCTGCTGTCACCAGTGCCAGCGCTAGCTTCTCAAGCTGACTGTACCGTGTCTCTGCGTCGAGTAGACTTTTGCTGACGTAGTAGACGGGGAACTGTCTCTTGTCTTCTTCCCTTACTAGTACTGCGCTGACTGCTGAATCCGATACGGCCAAATATAAATAAAGTGTTTCTCCCTCCTTTGGTTTTGAGAGGAGTGGAGGTGAAGATAGGTACTGCTTCAACTGCTGCAGTGCTTCCTCGCATTACTGAGTCCATTCGAAATTCTTCGACTTGCGTAGAGTGGAGAAGAACGGTTGGCACTTCTCTGAAACCTTCGAAATGAACCTACTGAGGGCAGCTATTCTTCCGGTCAGCTTCTGGACTTCCTTAACGTTCCTAGGTGACTGAATACCTCTGATGGACCGGATCTGCTCAGGATGGGCTTCGATTCCTCTTTGCGTGACCAGATATCCAAGGAATTTCCCTGAAGAAACACCAAAAGAGCATTTAGAAGGGTTAAGTTTCATATTGTATTTTCTAAGTACCTCGAAAGCCTGGTGTAGGTGGTCAAGGTGTTGGTCTGCCACGATTGATTTGACGAGCATGTCGTCGATGTAGACCTCCATTGTCGTTCCTAACATACTGGAGAACATTCTGTTAACGAGTCTCTGGTAGGTTGCTCCCGCATTCTTCAATCCAAATGGCATGACTTTATAACAAAAAGTCCCTCTTTCAGTCACGAACGCAGTCTTTTCTTGGTCGTCCGCGTGCATTAGGATCTGGTTGTAGCCTGAGTATGCGTCCATAAAACTGAGCAACTCGTGCCCTGCAGTTGCATCGACCATCATATCAATGTGTGGAAGGGGAAAGGAATCCTTCGGGCATGCCTTGTTTAGGTCTGTAAAGTCGATACAGACTCTCCACTTTCCATTTTTCTTCTTGACAACGACGACATTGGCTAGCCAATCTGGATACTTGACTTCTCTGACTGAGCCTATGTCAACCAACTTCTGGATCTCTTCGTTGATGATGCGGTTGCGCTCTGGTGCAAATTTTCTTCTCTTTTGTTTAACGGGTGTGTAGGATGGATCAACGTGTAATTGGTGTGTAATAACGCTTTGGTCGATTCCTGTCATGTCAGCGTGGGACCAGGCGAAGCAGTCGTAGTTCTGTTTCAGGAAGTCAATTAATTGTGACCGGATTACTGGATCCAGCCTACTCCCAATCCTCACCGTGCGATCTTCATTGTCTGGATGAATCTGCACCTCGTCGAGCTCCTCCTCCTGAGGTTCGATCTTGCAATCGACTGTCGACTGCTGCTGTAGTTGCTATGCTGTTCCCGGCTTTCCTTTGAAGCTACTGGAATAACACTCCCTTGACATCTGCTGAATTCCTTTTATCTCTCTTACTCCCCACTGAGTCGGGAAGCGGATTACTTAATGATAGGTTGAAGGGACGGCGCGCAACTCGTGTATCCAGGGTCGTCCGAGGATAACATTGTAGGCTAAAGGACTGTCAACCACCAAGAACTTTATGTTCAAGTTGACCCCTTCAGCGTAGACTGGGAGTGTGATCTCCCCGATGGTGTGCTTCTGATCTCCACTGAAGCCAATGAGGATCGTTGTTCGTTTAACGGTCTGAGACTCGTCGATCCCCATTTCCCTAAGTGCACTAAGAAACAAAACATTAGCGGAGCTCCCGTTATCCACGAGAACTCTTTTGATAAGATAGTTAGCTATAAGGATAGAGATCACCAGTGCGTCGTGATGAAGATTGATTAGCTCGGCTGCTTCGGAGTCTACAAAGCTCAAAGTTTGGTCACATGCGAGCGGAGTTGGTCGTCTGACATGAGCCTCCGGGCGGACTGCCCCTCTGGCATGTCGCTTAGCGGCTGAATAAGTGACTCCACTAACCTCGGATCCTCCAGTGATCACGTTGATGGTTTTCCTTGGCTGTGGTGGTTCAGGAGGCGATCCATCTCTCTTTTCAGTTCGGCTTTCGTCTCTGGCCGCAGTTGTAGCCCGAGCTTTGTCGGACAGAAAGTCTCTGAGGTGACCCCTTTTTAGGAGCTCTGCAACTTACAGCCTTAGGACGATACAGTCGGCTGTGTTATGGCCATGGTCCCCATGGAACTCGCACCACTTGCTAGTATCTCTCTTGTCGTTTGCAAATTTATACTTTTCTGGCCAGCTAACTGAATTTCCCATCCCTTTCATTACCGCAACGACCTGTTACGGCTCTATGTTCAAGTTGTAGGGCGGGATTGGTTGTCTGTTTCCGCAGTCTTGCTGTCTTCCAGACGGTCGACCATACTCTCTTATTTTTGTTCTTCGTCTCCTATCATCAGAATATGGTTAGAAGCGATAACTATTGTTCCTGGTAACCGTTTTGTCGTATTTTCTGCTGTTTCTACTGTCGTCACTCGTCCTACCGTAAGACCTGTTTGCTTCGTCTTCCTCCCACTTTATATGGGCCCATGCCTTGGCCAGCACATCTTCCATCGTTCTGCATGGGTACTTGGTTAACTCCTTGTATAGGTCGGAGTCTGTGAGTAGGCCTTTTCTGAAGGCCGTAATGGCAGTGTCAATATTGCAAGAAGGAATGGAAACTTTCTCTCTGTTGAATCGCCCTACGTAATCTTGGAGTCTTTCTCCCCTTTTCTGCTTGACACGGTAAAGATCGTCCGAATGTTTCTCCAGTTTCCTACTGCTAGCGAAATGCTCGACAAAAACATCCGTGAGTTGAGCAAAAGAAGAAATATAATTATTAAGTAGATTTGTATACCATTGCAGGGCTGGGCCTATCAGGCTAGATCCGAACCCCTTACACATGCATGCTTCAGCTTGGTCTCTTGGAATCGCCGCTGTAAACATTCGTTGTTTGTACTGGGCTATATGATCATCTGGATCCGTTGTTCCATCGTATAGCTTCATGTTCGGTAGACTGAACTTCCTTGGCATTTCGATTAGTGCGATCTCGTCGACGAAGGGTGAGTCGGCGTAGCTACTTGGCAGGCTCTTTTTGATTGGAGCAGGGACACCTGGGATTCTACTGATTAGGGCTTCCATCTAGGCCAGCCTTAAGGCGACGTCGCGGTCGTGTATTCCTCCAGTCGATGTATAAG
>MVGT01001779.1:25632-37545 GCA_002174775.1 Macleaya cordata
ACCGTAAATTCCACAAATGATTTTAGATCAGGGCACCGACAATCTGCACAGGAAGAAAAATAGAATGATCGTGAAGATTCCTTGGCGCCGGGGTGGTGCCGGCCTAAGGGTCTCCGACGGTCAAGTCAGTTTTGTTTGGAAAAATAAATTAAACAGAAAATTAAAGGAGAAGAATGGATCTGTATCACCTATTCTGGTAGATCGTGGCCGAGGGTGGTAGAAGGTGAGATCTTAGTCGTTGAGTCTTTTACTTGATGATGTAATCTCTCTAGAGGAGATTGACTGTGCGACAGTTCGTGAGTGCTCTTCGAGTTGCAGAGAGTTTTTTTTTTAGAGAGTGAGAGAAAGTTCCTATATCCCTCTGTTCCCCTTCTCCTTTATAGGAAGGGAATCTAATTCGGTTGCCCTGAACTTCGGGATAATTTCCCCCATCTTAGGGAGATATTCTGGCGATAAAGAGTCTCGTGAAGACTGGGCTCCTTACTTGAACTAGTCAAAATCTTGAGGAAGATATGATGACGGTTAGGGAGTCATGCGTGGATTGAACTCGCAGTTTGAACTAGTCAATCCTTATTTGCCCTTGGCATGTGGACTATAGAGATTGATCTTAGGTTGATGGGCTCCTAAGCCTGGTAAAAATACAATCCTTTCGGTTAATGGACCATTGGGCCTGTCAGCGGAATTTGGCCACTACAAAACCTAATAAATAATTGACTTTAATATAAAAAAATAGAAAACTTGAAAAACAACACACAAAAATTGAAAAGAAAAGAATGAGATAGGGAGAAGGAGATAAAAAAAAAGAGACAAAACCACCTCAACTGAACTTACATTACTAAGAAAAAATTACATACTATAATTTGTTGTAAAATTTCTAAAATAGTTTTGGGTTGGGTTTGTTAGTTTTATCTCTTCTTTGGTTTTAGTCCCACATTGCTTGGGAGAAATGGAATAATGAGATTTATAAATTAGTACACTTATTAAAGTATATCTTTTAAGTGTTGGGTCCATATTGGAATTGATAAGGTGGTACTAGCACCATCGTACGCGCGTATGCGAAAGTGCAATTGGGCATTTAGGGCACTTTAGTGGCGCACTTTGCACCTTACACTTCGCACATACGCATCGCCGTTAGGAGACTTTAGAGCCTTTATATTTTCAAAAATGTGATGGTGTCACTGTCAGTATCGATACTAACAAAGTTGGTATCGATACTAGCCTAAGAAGAGGTCGACATATGAGGTTAGTATTGATATCCACTTATCTGGTATCAATACCTAAATCATTTATTGCCAACGGTTGAAGTCAGTATCAGTGAGTATTGATACCCACTCGCACCAATTTAGAAAAGTCACAAAAACTCTTCTGAAATGGTCCTTCCGAGGCTATAAATTGATGGTTTCTAGGCCATTCTCAATACTGTAAGGTCCATGAGTTCCTCCTGGATTTGTCAATTTGCATGTCAAATCAAACTCAATGTAAGTCTATATCTTTGAGTTAGAGTTAGGTGTAACCGCCATATTCTGATCATTGAAGACTTGAAGATTTAAAGGATCGGAGGAAGAGCATCTTGCAACTCATCTAACTACCGAAAGTCATCTTAGGATGGTAAGTGACCTAGAGACCTTATACTTAGGTGGTTAGACTAGTTTAGATTAATGGACATAGATTGGTTAAGCTTTACATTTTGTAAGAAGCTTTGGAAAACGATCAAGGTTGGATGGTTTCGAAATCACCCTTGTTGGTTTCGAAATCAAACCTCTCAGGCAATTCAGAACAAACTTAAAGACTTTGATTTCGAAACAAGACTTCTGGGCAGCGCGAAAAACTTGTTATTTAGTGATTTCTGCCAATTGAAGTTGCCCAACTAATTTTGAATGT
The DNA here is from genome assembly GCA_002174775.1 of Macleaya cordata. Lineage (NCBI taxonomy): Eukaryota > Viridiplantae > Streptophyta > Magnoliopsida > Ranunculales > Papaveraceae > Macleaya > Macleaya cordata. The sequence continues at coordinate 27,514 of MVGT01001779.1, forward strand.
GTTTCAAACTTTTCATAGAAGTTTAGTATGGCTAAATCTTATAAATATAAGTTATTTTACATCAACAACCACAACCTTGGAGGAGCATAATTCTTATTCTAGGGTTTCTAAGTTCTAGAAGAGAGAAAGTTCAATATCTTTATGATGGAGAACTCAAATCTCTTAGGAGCAGGTTCGTTTTGATCAGGTAAGTGCTGAGTTTCATATTTATTGATTAGAACGAACTTGGTTATGAGTTGAGGCCAAGATAAATCCTTCCCAACAAAGACCATTACAGGTGGATTTCCGGTGTGTGGTGTTACTCGTAGATTCGAGTGTGGTGATCGTGGATACGGGAAGCGTTGGTTCGTGGATTCGGATTGTATGCGCAGCTCATTCATGTTGGCTTGGTGGATTCCAAGTTGTATGCATGAGAATTAGTGATCTTCTAAGGGGTGGTTCGTGGGTTTCGCAGCTGTGGTAGATTTGATGACCGTTGCTGTCAGAGCGTAGAGGGAGTCGTAAATCGTGGTCTGTCAAGTTGTAAATCGGTTTGAAAGTTATCTTTAACTCTTAGTGAATTTTTGACTGGACTAAGTCCCAAGGTTTTTTCCAGGTTAAATTTTCCTCGTTAACAAAAATATCTTATGTTGATTTAATTATTTAATTTATTTTAGAGATTAAACTATTTGATCCAAGTTCTTATTCCGCAAATTTATACAAGGATCGAATAGGTTAATACTCTTCTTAAGAGATAGAGATTTTTGTTGTTAGACTAGATTTCCCTTCTTAGGTGATAGATTGGCCCCTAACCTTAATTATGGAGTAAAATGGTTAAGTATAGATAATCGTAGGGCATAATCTTCAATTGGTGTTATAACTTATATGCCAATAAGACGTTATTTCAAATACAATTCGATTTTCTAAGTAAACCAAAACAGAGTTAAAGTGTTTTGGTATTATCAAAGATCATAAAGAGTGTTCGTGAGTTATGATCGAATCGTGCTAATTCGAACTCACAAAATCCTACGGTTAGACTCCACTGTATCCTAAGAACATATTTCAGATAACCCTGGTGTATTTATAGGGGTGAAATATTATTTGAAAGACAACGATTACGTGCCTTGGAGTTCTATAAACCATTCTTGTTTTTCTTACTGTTCTGAATTATTTCCAACATAATATATCAAATAATGGTATGTAATTTATATTTATTTAATCAATTGTGTATGATTGGTTTTTTTTCTTTGAATTTTTTTATTTATATATGTTTTAACTTTTATTAACCTTTTGTGAAACGATATATATGGATTATTCTAAAATAGTTACACGATTATTTTAGCATCAAATTAGTGATGATTATTCTCTCACATTGTTATATGAAATTGCAGGTATTCTGTAGTCGTGATGAACTAATTTCTTGGACTCAAGAAGTTGGAAATACTGTTGGAATTGTTAGTTATTAAAAAATTTGACGCGGGTAATTCACAGAGGGAAAAAGGAAGCAGAGAGAGTGAGGAAGAAGGAGACCACGGGAGTGCAAAAAGAGGGTTCAATGTGACTTGTTTAAGTTAAAGTACCAAAATTGTTTTTGTATTTTTTAGTGGGTGCAACAAGAAAATGGGTGGACAAATTGGAGATGGGGGGTGCAACAAATAGCTCCCTTTAATTTTAGTTGTTGTTTATTAATGGGTCATGTTGCTCATTTAATGTTATAGTGGAGTTATTTAGTGCTAAAATTTTATTTAGTACCAACTATGCCTTCTATTTGATAAATAATTTACAACTATATATATGCAATTTGCTAATAGAAAAATACACATAAGGGTATATTAAAAAAAATTGACATAAATTTTTTTTTTTGAATGGGACTATTGCCCAGTTTACAATATGGCATAGATGCACGTAGTGGGGCGTGTGAAAAGCGCAGAGAAACTGCCAAAAACGTCATCACCAACGAACGCAGGAAATGCACCCTCCAACAGGGACACAGAGAAACTGCCAATAACAACGTACTTATATTTATTATCAAATTACATGGGACAAACTTAACGGCAATACCACGGTCGAGAAGTTTTGATCCCAAGACCTCCAACTACCAATGATTTATGGGAGGGATGCACAACCATTGAGCCAAAGGCCCGTGTGCAACAAAGAAAAAAAAAATTGACATAATAGGTTTCACTGCATTATATAGTAGAGATATATTTTGAAAATACATCCACCAGGATTTTGAAAGGAAGAAATGGTTCGTGGGGAGAATCGTGGGCAATATGTAGGGGGAGTTGAAGGCTTTGTGAAATTACATTATTAACCTTTTTAAAACTGTTTTAAGAGATAAAGAAGTCAAAATTACCCCTGCATATATTATTTTTTTATTATTATTTGTCGATTTTTTGGTAAAAAGTCTCAAAAAGAGGCATTCTCTTAATTAATAGTATTGATAGTTGTTGACTTGAAAAGAACCGAGAAAGGAATTGCTATAGAAAGGAAAACTAGCCCCTATATTCCGTGCAAGGCACGAGCTTCTTTAAAAAAAAATTTGAAAAAAAAAATTTGAATTTTTTTTATTAGACAATTAGAAATTTTAGTTGTTTTAGATTGGGCCATATGTTTATAATGTAGGTTTTTTTAACCTACACCTAAGAGAGAGGGTTTTGTTAACCCAATAATAGATAATAGATTGGGTCATATGTTTATAACTAGCCCCCATATCCCGTACAACGCACGGGGGCTTCTTTTAAAAAAAAATTAAATTGTTTTCTTAGATAATTAGAAAATTTAGTTGTTTTAGAATTTGAATTTATGCTTTTAATGTAGGTTTTTATTAACCCACATCTAAGAGAGAGGATTTTGTTAACCCAATAATAAATAATAGATTGGGCCACATGTTATAATGTAGGTTTTTTTAACCCACACCTAAAAGAGAGGGTTTTGTTAACCCAAGGCTTCTCCGATAGTATATTAGAATAGATGTAGGTTTTCTTAACCCACACCTAAGAGAGAGAGTTTTGTTAACCCAAGACTTCTCCCATAGTATATTACTAGTCCCTATATCCCGTGCAAGGCACGGGGGCTTCTTTTAAAAAAGAAATTTTGAATTTTTTTATTACTAATTAAAAAATTTAGTTATTTTAGACTGGGCCATATGTTTATAATGTAGATTTTTTTAACCCACACCTAAGAAAGGGTTTTGTTAACCCAATAATAGATAATAGATTGGGCCATATGTTTATAATATAGGTTTTTTTAACCCACATCTAAGAGAGAGGGTTTTGTTAACCTAAGGCTTCTCCTATAGTATATTATAATAGATAATAGATGGCTATAGGGACCGAATTTCTTTTGAGGTTATATAACTATGGGGTCCACATGGATACGATCTAAGGGTTGAAATTTGGTGATGATGTTCTCCTCATCATATAGATTATCATCACAAAAAATTAGTCCATTCTAAAATTTCTAACTCTATTAAAAGTTAATTAGAAGCTATCACATTGATTCTTAACCTTTGATTTTAAACCAACATCAAAATTCTCAACTGTTAATTTTTTGTAAAAATGATCTACATGGTAAGGAGAATATCCTCACTAAAATTCACCCCATACATTGTATCTAAGTGGGCCCCACATGAGTTTGGTTTGCATAAAGACTGATTTTCTTTTGGGTTCGAATGACATTTTCTAAAGAAAAATGTGTGATAACAACAAAAGTGAATTGAAAACTCAAGCCAAATGCAAAGACTCTCGAAAAGGATAAAAAAAAGGCCTAATAATTAAGAGATTTCGATCAATTACTCCAAATTCACATGGTATATTACTGTTTAGTCCAAGCTATCTTTAATTTGCCTAAAACTTCTTTTATTAATTATTTATTAACTGTTTAGTCCTTTTTTTTTTAACAAATAACAATCTTTAGAGCCTCTCCAATGCAAGCATGGTCTGCTCAAAAGTGGTGTGCCTCGTAGAAAACACATCCAATTTATTCTTAAAACCCTCTTCAATGTAAATGTGCTCATCTAATGTGAAGATGATGTAGCATGTGGATGAAAAGATATCCTCTAGGCCATCCTCTTGTTCTAAAGATTCACTAAGAGTATGTCTTCTCATCCTAGTCAAAATTCTCTCTTTCTTTTTTTTTAGCAAATCTCATTAAAAATTTTATTTTTTCTTTCCTTTTTTACAATTAAAAAAATAAAGTTTTTAATTAATTAAATGCCATACAGGCAAAACAAACAAGCAAACCACTTATGCATTAGAGATGCCTTTTTTTCTTCAACATAAATTGTAGAGCTTTTTTATCCACATAGGAAGCAAGTCTCAAGATGATGTCTTGAGAGCCATGTCACATAAGAAACATAGCACATTTGCATTGGAAATGCTTTTAGAGGTGTTTGGCAACCATAAGTCAAAGTACTTATGCTTCTCCTAAAAGCACTTCTACTTTTGAGAAGTCAAAAGTTAGGAGAAGTTTGTATGGCAAAGTACTAACTTCTAAGTAAACTAGCTATAACTCATGCCTTCGGCACGATCCATAATTCGTTGTGCGTTTTCGTCATCTAAATCGTGCATGCCGACCATGTGTCATCTACACCCTATTCATACTTATTACGAACGCAAAATACTTTTATTTTTCCTTTTGAATTTTGGCAGTGGTGACTGGTTTCATTTTGAAGATCTTCGCGAATCATTTTCAAAAATATACATTTTGTTAAAAACTGATTTCTACGTAGATAAAAAGTTATAATATTTTTATTTAAAAAAATGAGAGTTAGATAAATTTTTCTCTCCTCCACATGTCATATTTTTATTACTCAATATATACATACTATTGTTCATCTACAAACTCATAATAATCATGTACTATTTAGATACTCTTTATTTACCAAACACGCCATTAATTAGGAAGTTTTATATATTTGTCCCAGTCAGCAAGGACGACCCAGATTTGTTAGAGGACAATTCTTAGTCGTTCTTTATCTCAAGACCACTCTGTTTTATTATATAGATAAGTTAGTAGTTTGTTGGAGACCTTTAATTATTTAAGAGAGAAAAAGATAAATTTAATACGCAACTGGAGGCAAAAGTAACTTCTCACAAGTCAAAAGCAAAAAAAATTTGCTTTAGATAAAAGAAACTTTTCTACTTATATAAGGCATTGTGTTTTCATTCCATATATGCTTTTCTACTTTTTGACTTATATAAGTAGAAAAGTTACTTATTATTGCGTTGCCAAACACCCTCTTAGTGTTTTTTCTAAACTCATGTGCATCTTTTACTTACATGTATTATCAATTTCATATTTCTTTCTTAATTTTTGAAGATGGATAGCTGGAGAGAGAGAGAGAGAGAGAGAGAGAGAGAGAGAGAGAGAGAGAGAGAGAGTTTGTTAGTTTTTATTAAAAATCTTTAAAATGTTATATCTTTTAAACCATAAATCAGATTTTGATAAAATTTATAATTTTGGAAAGACTTCGACGAGATCTTCAAATTAGACCAGTCAATAATATTTTTTTTATTTTTTTTGGAAGACATGCAAATCTAAATGCGAAATCTACTGCAATTTTTTATTGCATGTTTTGTAATCTTATGTGGTCACATTTTTTACTGCATGTTAACAATTGCCTTCGCTGAGCACATTTAGTTTTTATAAGTTTGATATGATTTTTTCTTTTTTTTATTTTTTTCTTAGTTTCTAGTTTCTTTTGTTGAATGTCGACCACTTATGTTATTTTTCTTTAATAAATGGTGTCTTATTTTTTGTGAGTAATTAGCTTAGTGTTTGTTAAGAGGAACTTATTTCTCAAATTTTTTGTACGTGGGTTGTTGAGTTGTGAGTCCACTTCTATTTTGTTAGCTAGTTTTTAGGAGTGTGGAGTGTTACCAGACATGTTCAACTAGAGTAGTGTAGTCGTGGTAAAGTGTAGTACGTATGAAAATGGGATTTTGCAAGTGCAAATTTAATTTTGTAAATTCTATAATATAATTTTTTTTTTTAAAGAAAAAATAGTGTTGACTGGTATCTGAATGTAAGATTTCTAAAAATATAAGCTTTATGAAAAACTGATTTCTAAAAAGTTAGTTGTTGCTTACTGCTTGTGTATTTATTGTTGTGGCATTCTTGTCTAGCAAAATGCACATGTGCAATTTTTTATCTTGTTGGGCTAAACTGTCATAATACTTTTAGCTGGGACTGAACCATCATATTACCTCTCAAATAAGACTAAACCGTTGTTCTCCCAAAAATTAAATTAAAAGAAAAAAAGTGACATAAATGACCTTGCTGCGAAACAATAAGAGGTGAAAGCCATAGCTGCTGATTTGTGTGAACATCCACATTTGTTGTAGTCCCAGAGAACTAGCTAAGTTTTGGACCAGTTCATTGGTTCTTGTGACCACTTCCGAGCAGAGAGGTGGTTTGGGTTGAACTAGTAAAATATGGTGACAATTAGGGATGGCAACGGGGGAGGGACGAGGTCTGATATGCATCCCCTTATACCCGTCCCCATCATTAGTCGGAGTGGGGATGGTTAATCCCATATAATGGTCGAGTTCCGGTCCCCATTTTCACCTCACTTTGCACCTTTAGAAAAAATTCTCAAAAAAAAATTACATAGCATAATAATTTTAAATGTTAAAATCTATTAAATACGGTAAAAAATATAAAAATAATAGAGATACATGTATAATTATCTTATAAAAATTAATTATATATTATTATTTAATTGAATAGATAAAATAATTTATAGATAATTATATATATTCACTGAACGGGGTAAGAACGAGGTAAAGAATGTGATCCCGTAAGGTATATAATTTTATTCCCCATCTCCACCCAGTAGGGGAGGATCCCCGCGAGGACCCGATCCCATAGAGATTTTTGTCATCCCTAATGACAATCTGTATTTTAAGTAGAACTAATCTAGTAAAATGCTGGGTCGAAATGTCATGTCCCTTGCACTAAAAATCAAAATTCGCAAATAATACATGTATAGTATGCGCATATGCTAACTTTGGACTGACTACATAGTTGACCTGGCAACGAGTCAGGGTTAGGGTCAACCCTAGGCGGGTTGGTGAGTCAAGATTATCAAATTCTAACATTGACTAGTTTATGAAAATGGATCGTTTTTTCAAATCCTAACATTGAATAGTTAGACATTGTTTTATATAAAATAAATAAATGAGTTAAGTCAACCCTAACCCTAACAGGTTTGAAAGGGTAAAAGGTTAGAAACGTTAAACCCAAACTTTGACTTCTTTAACTAGAGGGTCAAGGGTAGGGTTTGGCAAGTCAAGTTACGGTAGGGTTGCACAAGTCCTGTCATATTTTGCCACCTCTACTTGACCAAGAGAGGTGCGTTGGCGAGTTAAGATTATCAAACTCTAACACTGACTAGTTTAAAAAAACGGGTATTTTTTTTCAAATCTTAACACTGACTAGTTATACATTATTTTATATAAAATAAATAAATGAGTCACGTCAACCTTAAACCTATCAGGTTTGAAGGGGTAAAGAGTTTGAAATGCTAAATTCCTGACTTGTTTAACTAGAGGGTCGAGGGTAGGTTTGGCGGGTCAAGTTAGGGTAGGATTGCGGGTCAGTTTAGGGTAGGGTTGCGCAGGTCGTGTGTCATGTTTTGCCACCTCTACTAAGAGAGAGTTGTGGACTAATTTGCTAGACTCCTCGCTCCAGCTACCTCACTAACTTGGTCACTTGACCAACCCGAAAGAGAAATAGAATTAGACCAAAGGGGGAGGGAGTTGGGGGTTTAGTGAAGGAAAATGCGCGCTGCCCGACCCCTCATTGCCTCCTCAACCCCTTTCTCGTTCTTTCTCTCTCCACCAAAAAAAACAAACCCAAGTAGCCAAGCCCTTGGCCTCCCTCATTCCCTCTCTCTCTCTCTCTCTCTCTCTCTGCTTCGTCGTCCATGGCTGTACCAGGCCATCGCTTAAATTGATATGATAATCTCCCGTTTTACTCTCTTTTTTCGCTAAATAGAGATGTTCGAAGGGGTCGTTCGTCAGGTGCTTCTGGGTTATCTTGGCCAATACATCAAAGACATCCAGAAGGAGCAGCTCAAGATCGGATTGTGGAATGGTATGCCCCCCTCCCCACCCCTCCAATTTATCCATGTTAAAACATCTCTCTCTCTCTCTCTCTCTCTCTCTCTCTCTCTCTCTCCAGTCTTCGATTATTTCTGATGCAGTTTGGTCTATATTTTATGTAAGCTTTTTTCCCCCTTTACTTGAACTGGTTTGGAAGTTGAATGTTCAGCTAGTTTTTCCATTCAATTTCAATTGTTATATAATTTATCGTCAGAGATTTTAGATTTGTTTAGTTCTGTTTTTTTTTTTGTTTTTTGTTTTTTTTTGTTTTTTTGTTTTTTTGTTTTTGTAATCATAGAACTTCAATTGATAACATGGTAAGACTTAAGAGCACATACACATACAGCATACCAGGCTAGTTCAGGGGCACTTGGAAAAGCTTCGGAGCGGCAGCCGCTTCTAAGTGTACTAATTAAGCCAACATACTAGAGCTTCGACACCGACTCTGCTTAAATACTTGCGTTTATAGGTTTCAAATGAGCACTAAAATCGTATCATATGTTCTTGTGCTCAACAAGCTTGGTGATCATGTTCTCTTTCTTTAGAGTAATTGACTAAGTGACTAGTTGATTAATCCACATATTCTTTGAAAATGAACAAATAAGTGCTACTACTGGGGTTGTGCTGTCTGTCATCCATTTTTATTGTATGTTCTTGTCACTGATATCAGCATTCATGCCCATGTTCTATGACTCTGAATTGTGCATTGCTTTCATTTTTATTTATGTTTCTTTGACAAGTAGCATAACTTTTATATATGTGTGTGTATTGTATTCCTGAGCAGAAGAAGTATTATTGGAGAATGTGGAGCTCATTCTTGAAGCTTTTGACTACCTTCAGTTGCCTTTTGCGATAAAGCAAGGTGTGGCATCAAACTGGTTTTTCTTTACCATGTGGAAGTGAAATTATTGGTCATCCTGAAAATTTTTGTTTTTACTAAATAATATGCCTATTTTCCCACCCAAAGAATGGAGACTCATTATTCACATTGAATTTACCTTAAATTGAAATCAGAACTTCATCTGTAAGTGTGTAGCTTATATTATGCTTTCAACTTAAAAAAAAAAATAATGTTATCTTGTCTCAATGCATAGTTTGTTGATACAAGTTGTCAGCTTTTTACATTGTAGAAATCCGAGTACTTGCATTAGTGAAAAGAAAAAAAATCTTCAATTTGCATGATTCTGTTAATAGATAACCTTGATGCTTATTTGCATTTTTCTTGAAAGATATGAATATTTAACTGGGCTTGATGAAGGTGTCTTTTACAGTCTAGCAGTGACACTACATTTTCTATCAAGCTACCTTGTAGCTGGTTCTGTTGTACTTATGTCTGACCCCTGAACCATTATCATCTTTTGAGTTCATTTATGTTGTATGTCTTCATAGTGTAATAAACTCCTCTCTCACTCTATAACCATAATTTACGAATCATTGCACATTTCTCTTCCAGTATATGCTTCCTCCTGTTTTGCTTGATTTAACTTGGAGTGCTCTAATAGGTCGCGTTGGGAGGTTAAGCATAAAAATTCCTTGGAAAAAGCTTGGTTGGGAACCCATTATAATTGTTTTAGAGGATGTATTCATCCGTGCCTGCCAAAGAGATGAACGTGAGGTACTTATCAACATAAGTAGAACCCAACTTTTTTTTTTTTTTTTTTGTATGATGGTATCTCTTGACATCCATTTGTAAAAAGGACAAAATATTCCAAGATATACTAATTGCTTAAATTTTTGCTTCTCATTAGTGGAATTTGGATTTAGTCGAAAGAAGAGAATTTGCAGGCAAAAAGGCCAAACTTGCTGCGGCGGAGCTAGCAAAGTTATCCAGACGTGTATGCAGTAAGTTTGTTCCAAACTTTCAACCTTCACAATTTTAATTGGTTCTTATTTCTGGGGGATAAAGAAGATTATATTTGTTTGTTTGTTTGTGTGTGTGTGTGTG
>MVGT01001779.1:37635-115985 GCA_002174775.1 Macleaya cordata
TAATTAACAAGAAGGGACATCCCACCGGAAGAACCACATTCACACTAACAATCAGTATTCTGTGAAAGGCTTCTGGGTACTTATTCATCCTCAAACGCCACATGGGTCCTTACTCCTTTATAGGATGAATATAATCCTAGAGGGGATGATATGAATCGTAGTAAAGGTCCCTAATTCACTATCCTTGTAAAAACTCTTATTCTTTTAAGATTTTGGCGCCCCCCTTACTCTGAGGATCCAATAGGAGGTTAAGAACTAGATATCTTAATGAATTGGGTATAAAGATAACTTGGGCTTGGTATTTTGACTACTCTTTAATTTAGGTTGACCAGTTCCTAAAATAGATGTTTACTAATTTATTTCACCCTCATGCATCAGAAGGTGCAAATGATTTGGTGGGTTCTCCAGTCTGCAATGTCGCACGAAGATTTCAACACTTCTTATTTTCTTTAAAGTTGGGTTGGTTAGTAACTTATTAGAATTTACTGATTTCAAGTAAAGATCGCTTCACAAAGTTATAAATATAAAATATTGCGTTAAATTTGCCAACAAACTTGCCAAGTTTAGTGCATGCTAAGTTTCTAACTTGCTAAGAAACTTCTGGGTGTTAGGAGTAGATACACTTGATAAAGCTGAAACCAAATGAATTTCTATATTTTTGGAGATCACAGAGACAAGCTCTTCAACCCTGTAATCTATCTATTTTACATTTTTATCTAGGAAATAAAAATTACCTTGGAGTTATTCTTTGCTTGCCTCTAGTTTTTGTTTCTGTGTGGCCTTTGTAGCTGTTGTTCTTGTTTAGCGTTGTTCCCTTTTCTTAATAAGTTCTTTTGATGAAAAATAAATTATTGAATGAAAAGAAGGTACATTTTACCCTTCATCTTAGTTAGTGATCCATATGAACTATGATATAGTGCAAGCACGGTGATTCAGCTAGAGTCGCTTGAAATATTCTGTATCTGATCTAGACCTTCTCTATTGACCTGGCATTCTCTTTCTGCAGATAATCAGACTGGACAATCATTTATTTCATACATTACCGCCAAGGTGACATTGATTTGATTTTTGCTCCCATATCCTTTCAAATAGAAATTACATTATTCATGCTTCTATCTGTAGCAAAAGAACTTATGAGTTGTTTTCTGACATATAATGGTTTAGGGTTTCATTCTCTATTGGATGCTTTGTTCAACCAAGAGATACTGAAAAGTGTTTTCGTAATTTTCTTATTTTTATATTGCATGCTACACATCCTCTTATTTGGCCTTGTTTTTTCTGACGACAGATTCTTGATGGCATCCAGTTGTCCATTAGAAATGTTCATGTCAAATATACTGATCAGCAGATTGACTCGGTAATTTGGTTGCCCTGGTGTCATGTTTTTGACATTTACAGTTACCTTTTTCTATTATTCTCCAACTACATTATTTTATGGGCATATTCTCATTTTGTATCGTTTTCAGTTCCCTATAGCAGTTGGTTTAAATTGCTGCTATTCATGGGATACTAATTTGTTATTTTGACCATATAATGCATTCATCATTGCATTTCTCATATATCCATGGAAATAGATTCAATATGAGAAACTTTTTAGTCTACTTGATTACTGCCGAGCTATCTGTTTTATGGTCCAATACGATGGTAGGTCTGTTTGTCTTGTTCCATATAAGTAGAAACAATGTTTCCATGTTTACTAGAAGATCTTGTAGCTTTTTTGAACGAAGAAAGAATAATATAGAAAACAATGTACAAAATATTGGTCAGCTCAATGCCTAGCTACAGCCTCAGCCTAAAACACCTGAACCACCGTGTCCCATCTAAATACAAAGACCTAGAAATAAAGATGTTTTAAGACTCCCAGCCCCTTATCCCAGTAATACAATAAACTCTTCACCTTGAGTAAGATAACAGGAAAGCTATAACACTTAGAGTTAAAACTATATCATTTCTAGTTTTCCATAGGACCCAAAAAATCGCATGGCGGATAAGGATCCAAAGGATCTTCCTTCCTTCGAAAAGTTATATCCTATCCAAGCCTGCAACATGTCACCCGGAGAGTAAGATTACAGGAAAGGTATAACACTTAAACTATATCATTTCTAGTTTTCCATAGGACCCAAAAAATCGCGTGAGGGATAAGGATCCAAAGGATCTTCCCCTCCTTCGAAAATTTACATCCTATCCAAGCCTGCAACATGTCACCCGGAGAGTGAGGTGCACACCACGAGAGGCTAAAAGACCCAATGAAGAAATCCCAAATCTCCTTAGACACGGGGCAATGGATAAGGAGATGATCCGCTGCTTCCTCATGACATCCACAAAGCTAGCATCTGTTAGGGAAACAAAAACCTCTTCGCCGCAAGGAATCCAATGTAGGAATCTTCTTTAGAACAGCCGCCTAGACAAAAAAAATTCACTTTCGGAGGTATTTCCTTTCGCCAAACAAGCTTTACCGGGAATGCCCTTAGAGGGGAAGCCTGCAAGAATTTGAAGTAAGCTGAACTAACAAGATAATGCTCACCAGTTCCGTCCTATCTACGCTGATCCTCCTTCTGTTCGATGACTATAGTCCACCCAATCACCCCCAAAAGTTCCCCTAACTCGTCTATTTCCCAGTCGTTCAAGCAGCACCTAAAGTGCAGGTTCCAAGCACTGGACAAAGTCTGCAGCTCTCACTCTTGATGCCCACATATGGAGAACATCACTGGGAATCTATTCTTCAAGGCATCACCCAAGCACCATAAATCGTCCCAAAACAAAACAGATTTATCATTCTCAACCTCAAAGGAAATCCATTTTCTGAAATTAGTACCAATATTGGTGATACCTCTCCAAACCCCAGACCCATGACGGTAACACCCTCGAGCCTGGATCCCAATCCCAATGAGAAGTACCATACAACAATGATTCGACGCCATATTGTGTCCTTTTCAATCCCAAATCTCCAGCCATTTAGCAAGGAGTGCACGGTTCATCGTTCTCAAGTTCTTCACATTAAGACCTCCCAAGCTCATCTTGTAGCTTTGGGTATTTTGATGTTTGGGTGAGTAGGGAATAGTACTGAGCTTAGTAGATTAGAGCATGTGGGTTAAACTAAAATTGATATAATTTCTATCTTATTTTTATAATATTATATATGTTGGTCCTGGTTTCATTAAGTTTAACTTGCTGTTTAAAAGTTTTATCCAGGTTATACACAGTTGTTATTTGCATGTTTTTGGATGTGGTAATTTCCCTTGGTTTAATGTTTTCTTCTGGCAATTTCCTTTAGTGGCATCCTAGGCTGCTATGGTTCTTCACAATGTATTTTTGTAACTAAGTTGATTGTTTACCTCCACTTAATGCTTTTCAGGCACAGTTTGTATTTGGTATAAGGTTTTCAAGTCTGACAGTAATGAAGCAGAATTCTATTGGGTACCTCATAACCTCCCTTTTCAAATATATCTGTAATTGAAATGAATTTATGAACTGTTTTCTATTATTTGGTGGTTGGGATATAGGTTTTTGTATTGTTGGAATTCTGTCTTTTCTTTTATAAGTAACTCATAGCAATTTCATCAAGTTCAGCGAAATACTTTTTATGTCAAATGTTTCATATATAGGCTGATGAATGCACCGAAGGGTTGTACAGAAGTTTGTGTAGAGTTAGTTTCACACATTTATATCCTTTTTTTTTTGGCATGCTTTCCTCTTTCTTCTTCATATTCCCTCTTCTTTCTGTGTCTCCAATATATCTTGCTTTATTCCATATATATATATTTATATTGGGAGGTTTTATAGCCCCCCTTATATCTCCCCCGTTTGTGGGGCCCACATTGAATGCATCCAGGAGCTGATTTTTGGAGAGGATGTTCTCCTCACTATGTATATCATCATATTAAAAAATCAGATCGTTCTAAAACTTATAACCCTTTCAAATTAGCCCTTAAAAAATTTGCAAGTTTTAAACTTTTATTTTGACCGTTGATTTAGAATGGGCAGATTTGAGTTTTAGAACGGGCTGATTTTAGGTGACTATGTTTTCCTCACCATGTAGATCATCCTCTCCAAAAATCAGCCCTTGAATGCATTGCATGTGGGTCCCACAAGGTTTTTTTGTAGGGGGGCTATATATATAGGGGAGGGAGTAGGGATAGGTTAACTTATGAAATGTGACTTTTAAAATTACACATGATCATTGGGCCCACATGGAGATGATCCAAGGATTGATTTGTTTTTTAGGATGATCTCCTCATGATGAAGATCATCTTCACTGGAAATCACATCATTCTTAAACTTCTAACCCAATCAAAAGTTGGTTGAAAATTAACCGTAATATGGATGACTCAAAAGCTTCACCCCTTGGATCATCTCCGTATTGGCCCAATGATCATGTGTAATTTTATAAGTAAAAATTTCATAAGTCAATGGATCCCTTCCCATATATATATATAGGCATCTTATGTCATCACTGAAGTTACTACGGTTCTAACTTATCCTCAACCCTACATTGGTAGAGCGGCGATGATTTGTTTTCATTAAGCTCCTTTGAGTATATTAATTGGTCAAATCATGGTTACGATAGAATTATTTTTGCTGCCCTCCAAATTCATTTGTTGGTTTTGACTTGAGAGATATGCTTATCTTTTGTATCATACTGTTGGAATTTAGCTTTTTAACATTCTCTATTTTGATAGGACTTTTAGTGCGAAACTTAGAGATGGTCAAGTCAGCAAGATGTTGGAGATTTCAAAATTGGGAATTTATTGTAGCACATCTCGAGGACTTTTGCATTTGATGGGTATTGAAGATGTTGGTGATTCCCAATTGTTGAGTGATGCCAGAGTGGGAAGTGATATACATGATTATATAGTGGCTCCATTTGATGTTGCTGTATCTCTTGTGGTAAGGAAGTTTGGTTAAATCCCTTATAATTGTCATTCTTTATAGTTTAACTGTCTGCTGTCGTTATACAAACTACATTCATATAGTAGTTGATCGCTAAGTTGTTAGTAGTTTGTATATTCAGTTCTACTGTATTTGTTTATAAATTTTGGCAACCTCTTTTTGACAAAATGATCTGTTAACAATGACTTACTCTTAGAGCTCGAACCGTAGAGGGAAGCATAACATTGCATATAAGAAGGGTATATCTTTCTCTCAAGGGATTAGACACACACAACAACAACACTCCCCTGACCACTACGCTG
This sequence comes from Macleaya cordata, assembly GCA_002174775.1. NCBI lineage: Eukaryota > Viridiplantae > Streptophyta > Magnoliopsida > Ranunculales > Papaveraceae > Macleaya > Macleaya cordata. The sequence continues at coordinate 42,828 of MVGT01001779.1, forward strand.
AATACTTGAACCCACGACATCTGGAGGCTTCTAGCTCTGATACATTATTAACAACCTCTTAATTTAGAAGGTCGAAAAGTTAGAGGGAATCGCAAGTCGCAACACTACAAATAACAAGGGTCTATGAGTTTATCAGGGAACACACATGCTCAACAACATGATTTTATTATATTCATTCACATAATCTTGTTGCTGACCGTTCATTTTTTTTTTTTTTCTCTTTCTTTGTCTTTTTCTATTTGATAAGTAACAAGATTGTATATACATATTTTAAAGGAAGAAAAATCACAATAAAGGAAGAGAGTTCCCTGCATACAAAGAATCTCTATGTAGACCATGTTAGCTAATTGGTCTGCCATTTCAGTTGCTTCCCTTGCCTCCACCACTATAGATAATATAGTTAAAAGAGGAAGTCGAAAAGAAAAGAAGACCAATTATCTGCCGCATGATTTGGGTTGCTTTCGGTAGGAGGTAGAACCTCCCTATCATCCTCTCAGGGATACTTTATTGCTAGGTGCATATTTAACGTTTAGGTGTTCCTTTAGGGGCCACAATATTTGGTGAGAAGAATTTAATACTTCTAGGACTGCTTTCTTTGGTTCTTCATTATGTTTTATTGAGTAGCTTCATTCATGTAGGTGTGAAGGTATGCTTTTTTGAAAGAGGTATAGAATAAATGAATTAAGAAAATATGTACAAAAGGGGATCACACATCAGACTACACAGCTCTATGGTCTGCACCACGAGATCCCAACAGAAACAAAAATATAAAAAATAAAAGACCTAATCACCCAAAGACTTTTACCCCACAGGTCTACTTTCAGGACTGCCTTTGATTCTTCATTATGTTTTGAGTAGCTTCATTTGTGTAGGTCAACAGGTCTGGAAAGCTTGAGAATGGTGCTCCACAATATTCTATTGGTGCTGAGTTAACTGCCCTGGTTGGTCCTTTAGCAATACAAATTTCCAGTTTATATATTTATCTTTTGTCTGTTCTACTCATGTAAACTAATATATGTTCACTATTGAACTAAATTAGGTACTGCAATTGAACGAAATTCAGTTCAAACAAATCTTGATTCTTTGGGATTATTTATGCACATCTCAATTGAGAGAAAAGTAAGTTGGATAATCTATGATTACTATTATCATCATCATCATCATCGTCGTCATCGTCATCGTCACTAGCGCTGGACATGTGGGATGCACTTGATCAAGATATATGACTTAGATGACAAGGCAACTAAATTTTTTGTACCAACTAGAATTCCAGATTAGAATGTTCCTCACAAAAACTCAGTCCTATGAACGGGCTGATTTTTGTACCAACTAGAAGTTTAAGAATAGGTCATCCTCACAAAAACTCAGCCCTTTGATCTTCCTCCTACATGTATAATGGGGCACATTCCAGATGGGGCAAAGTATCCTGCATCATATATATACATCGCAACACATAATCCATCTTCTGGTGGTGCTCCAAGTTGCTATCATCTTCACTTAATAACTTCCCACTTGTGGTACTGCCTGTTGTTTTTTTGAGAGCAAAAAAGAATAGAATATATTAGAAAAAAGAGAATGTACAAAAGAATGTGCCATCAACAAGACTCACAGCTAGAGCACCTGAACTACATGCTCCCAAAAAAACACAAAATCTTGAAAATGAAACCGCCTTAGCAGACCCAAACCCCTACGGTCCTACCCCAATAAAACAAACAGGAAATTGCCCAAAACCCACTTTAAAAGCTACCAAATACCATATACTACAAACCTTTATCTTTTGTACAAAACTCATGTTTGAAAATTAAATGTCTATTTATTCACTTCTTAATATCAAAATATCCAAAAACTCCATTTTGATGCACTTTTAGTTACAATTATACCCTTATTTTGTCTTTTCTGTCATTATAATGGTGTAAAGGAAAAACGTGCTAAAAACGTAGTTTTCTATTTTCAAAATGCAAAAATATTTTTGCATGTTTTTTTTTGTCAAAGTAGTAGTTTGTTTATTTGTGCAAAAATATTTTTGCTAATGTAAAAATATTGCAAAAATATTTTTGCAGACAGTTTTTAGTAATAGATTTTGACGAAATTCATATATTTTGAAAGCACTTGTCGAGATCTTCACTTCTTCTTTTGCTATTGCTTTATTTTGAAGCATAAAAATTAGAATTTTGATCCACTTTAGATAAAAAAAACTAGTTATAAACATAGTTTTATGTTATGTGAAAAATTATTATTATTTTGTTAGGAAAAAGTATTGGTGACAGATCTCATTTCGAAGATCTTGACGAATGCTTTCCAAATATATAAATTTTTAAAAAAACTGATTTGTATTTTTAAAGTTGACATTTTTCGTGTGAAAAAAAAAAGTAATTGGTGCTAACGTGCACCGAGAGTTAAGTTTTCCTCTAAGTTAGTTAGAGGGTAGATATGTCTTTATACTTTTTTTTTTTTGGAGTTTTTGACTATTTTGAAATGTTTGTGTAGGGTTTGGATCAAAATATTATTAAAATGTTGTTTTTGGTCATTCCCCCTAAAACAAAATACTCTTAATCTTGAGTATAATTTCATGCAATGTGCAAACTTTGGATCTAAAAACAGTTTCTTTCCTAATCTTCCAAAGGGACCAAAAGATAGCATGTGGGTGGTACTGCCTCTTTTAACTTCTCAAGTTTCTGCTTTTATTAAATTTCTCACTCCTTTTACTTTAGGCAAGTCAAAATGAATGCCATCTCTTTTTTTTTTTTCTTCTGTTGGATGAGTGGTTGCAACCTGACTTCCACCTAGAGAATATAATCTATTATACTAAAATATTGGTTACATTAGAACAATGGGTAATGCTGATTGTGCTCCATTTCCCTTGATTTTCACAGGTATGGGCGTTATCGCCCCTCATGTGATTCTTTATCAAGAAAACCCAAGGGCTGGCAAAAGATGTGGTGGCACTATGCTCAAGAATCCGTCTTATCGGATATTCGTAGAAAATTAAGGAAGACTTCCTGGAAACATCTTGGTTGGCGAATGTAAGTCAACTACTCCTCAAGATTCAGTTTGTTCGGTTATGATGAAGTGTTTGAACATTTGTATGTTTGGTTTTTGTCTGTTCTCTTAAAAAGTGCAATCGATATTTGTTCTGTTTCTAAACAAAATCTTTGAGGTCCTTGGTTTCAAATTTTCTTTTCCGTCATGTTGTAAGATACATTTCAATAAATAAGCAATAGCATTCAATAGGTTTTACTTGGATGTCATTCATCTTGGAATATGATACAGGGAGACCCTATTTAAGTTTGAGGATTGTGTTTTGATGGACACCATTATGTTTATTCGAATTGTCACTTTCTTCAAAAAAAAATTATGCTTATTCGTTGTCTCAAGATTAGGCCGCTCCATCTCTAGAACGCTTTTTCTTGTTTTTTTTGCTCCCACGATTTTATTGTGGGACACAAGTCCTTTTTGACTCCGAATCCTTAGCATCAAAGTCATGACAGAGACGTGTCTAGAGGAAATAGATAATGACATGGTCATCTCCAGTCATGATGGTGTCATCAACGTTCATAAGCAGAATAGTTTTCCTTTAAAATTAGTGACACGAATACGGAATGTTTAGAATGACATTGGGTGAGCAAATTAGTGGTTGCCTTGCGTTACTACTAAATAGGTACGGAAGATTGGTGGACTCTATGTGTTACCATTTTTAGCCCGCTCACATTACTACTTTTCTCCCTTAAAGAAATTAAAGAAAACTAATGTGCAATCATCAATCAAAAACATTTGACATCGAGTTGATGATGTAGCCAGTTTTTTTGATAGACCAACTAATAATAATCTTAGAGAATTTTTCTAGCAACTAGTGCAAAGTTTTCATTCTAATTAGTTTCATAAATTTATGTAAAATCCTTGGCTGTGTGTCAATTTCACCAATCTCCATACTCTACAATAATTCTCTAATTTGATCAGCATTCAAGACCCATCAGTCTTATTGTTGGCTGTATGCAAATAATCCTGATCTTAGACTAGAAATATAACTAATTGACATTAACATGTTCTTTTATGTGTCACCTGATATGGAATTCCTTGACAACTATATCAAATTTCTCTCTGTAGTTGTGCTAATTATCTTATTTGAGATCAAAATTTTTTAATTGGCTTCTCTGACTTGTAGAAGCTATCGCCGGAAGTATGTGCAATTATACAAAAGAAAACTGGATTTTCTCCAACAAGAACAGGTGAATAGTTTTGTTTATTGTAATTGTATTCTAGAATTTTAGGGTTATATTTTTCATGGACAAACATTTGGACTCGTAATTTGCAACATGTTGATTCTAAATTTGCAATTTCAATTGCTATTTACTGCTATAATTTTTTTCTATTGGTGGATATCAATTGTTATCCCTAGTTGCCGCATATAGATCTAATTATGCAGCAGCTAATATATTTTGTCCTGAATTCCATGTTTACTTCCTGAATCTTAGTTTGGAAGATTAAACATCTAGCTAAGGCTTTACATAAAGTGCAAGACTAACATATTTAGATATTTTTCTTTTATTTTGCTTTTCTAGTTTTCCAATAGGCAACACGTTTATATATCTTCCATTAAGAAGTTGCACTGGTCCCTCACAAACAGACGGTAGTGCACATGAGAAAACAGATTGGCGCTGTGATGCTATTCTAATTCTAAGTGGTTCATGCTTGACAACTTTAATTCAATATGCCAATATCTATAATATATAAGCGGCTTGCCTTTTCAACAATGCGGCACGCTTCCATGTGTGATTGTCCCAATTTTTAATGCCCATTATTCCCTGCTCCATTTTGTTTAATACTGAACATCACCTGCAACGTTATTATATACATAATAATTGACACCTTGAGTTGTTATAACCCTTAAATCTTATGAGGGTTATAAAAACCCACATCCTACAAACTCCCTCACTGTTTTATGAGTTTTGGTTCTACAAACTTCTCTATTTTTTTTTAATCCTTACCTCTTAGATGAGGGTTATTAAAACCCACATCCTACAAACTCCCTCACTGTTTTATGGGTTTTGGTTCTACAAACTTCTGTATTTTTTTTTTAAATGTTTTTTACGTTTTAAAATATTCAGCCCGTTCTATAGCACGAGCAACACAATCTTGTTTCTATAATAATTACACTTGGTTTACATCAGCCAATGGTGCTACATGGAGTTGATCAAAGAGTTGATTTTTTGTGACGAAGATATCCCCATCCTTCAGATCATATCAGCCAGTGGGTTGTCTCTAGTGGGCCCACTAAATACCCACTTTATTTTTACACTCTATTTACACCTGTTTGTGGGCCAATGTTGAGATGATCCAAGGGTTGAATCTTTGTGTTGATGATCTCATCAATATATACATCAAAATTAGGTGGTGGTGGTGGGGGAGATGGGTTTGCCGGGGTTACGAGAATAGTTTGCCAGTACCGCGTGTGAGGGGCCACATAAAATGTAATAGACATGATCAAAGTCTTAGTCCAGAGGAGTGTCTTGATCAGTTCAAAACCGAGATGTTCCAACTAGGATAATTAAAGACAAACCAAGTCAAGGATCCAAGAAGCCAATAATATACCCGTTGTCCTGCTTATGTCTTTATAAGAGGAAATGTGATTTTGAACATGTGGTTACCCAGTTAATATTCAGAAGTAAGTTTAAGTCAATACGGAGATGATTGAACTGCAACACTTGAAGGAATATTTTTGTGGCTTCCCATAAAGTTATGGTTTTCTTACCCTAAAAATTTTAAATTTTTAATACCTAACTCTTGCTTATGGTATCGTAGAGTTATATTTGTATTTACATGTATGTAATGCTATGGTTATTTGGGTTGAACACTAATATTTGCTTAAATAAGAAATGTAAATTTAATAAAGTACAATCAAATGTAAACTTTGCTTTCCTAAGTTTTAAATCAACAAGTGCAATACCTAACTCTTGCTTATGGTTTCCCCCATTTTTCTTGCTGCTCTCTATCTCTGCTTATTCTATTTTTTTTTTCCTGCTTTTATTGTCTCTTTGTTTCTCTGCTTTAATTTTTATTCTTCTTTTCCCCTATTTTTGTTCATCTCTCGGTATTGTGATTTGTTGTGGAAGCCGGATGCGTTTCTTCATCTCACTAGTCTCGATTCTTGTCGATTCTCAAACTAAAGTAATTAATTCCATCAAATCTGCATTACAATGAAAAAAACCTTATTTATAAGCTCTAGTAGCTTGTAGCCCAAGCAAGAGATAACTTAAAGGAAACTAAATCCTAAAAGAAATAGGAAACAAATCAAAACAATCCTAATGCAACTAGGAAACAAATAATTACTACAATTACTAAAAGATGCTGCTGCCAATATCTACTAGAAGATCCTCCACGATCATAATAGTGGGCTAGGGTAGTTGAGTGGACCCCAAGACATCCACGTGCACATCACTGACTCTCTCTCTCTCTTGGTTTCCTTTTTTGCTTGGTTTCAAATTTTGAGCTATTTAATCTTAATCAAACGATTTTGCCTATCTAATCAACTTAATCAACGAAATACAGGCGGATCATGAATCAGTCTCCAACAATCTCCAATTGGACCAATATAAGACGATCCTTTAAACCATTGAAAGCCATGAGTTGATAATAATATAAACAAAGAAAAAACATAACAACTTCGATTGGGTCACCGTTGATTTTGAAACAAACATTGGAGAGTTTCTGAAACACTACAGTCTACTACTGTCTTCTTGTTGCTGATTACTTTTTTAGTTTTCTAATCGTTTCCTTTCCCCCTAAACTTTATTTAGATAATACTATAATAGTGCGTTTTCTAGGTTAAATAACACCAACAAAGACATCTCTTTTTTTTTCTTTTCTTTTTGATGTTTACCTTTGGGCCACTGCATATAGCTTATTTTGTGGTAGTTGCTTCGCTGGTGTAAATTGACATACATACAGACTTTGGTGCACCTTTCCCTTGGGAACCTTTCCTGAGGAAGGACTTTTTGTTTTTGAGGGGCCTGGACATCTTCAGTTTGGAAGTCCTGCTGATAGATGATCTTTTGTATCTGGTTACTCTTTTATTATTTTCTTTTTCTTTTTCTCTTTTTGTGTTTGTTTGTAATTCTTTGGCTATTGGCCATTTAATAAATCAATCTCTATTATAAAAATAAAATAAAATAAACCTATCCAGAAAGAAATCTTTTCTTCCATATTGAATGGTTCGATTGTTTCGGTTTTGTTTTTTTTTTTCTTCCATGATTTTCCTATATATATCAATTTAGTGAAACCTTGGTATACTTTAATCATTATAAACTTGTCATTATTTTGACGGTAATAGTCCTATCAATGGCTATGTTTGCCTCTGTGGCCAATCTGAGGCTATCAGTGAGCATGTGAACTACATCTTCAATAATCCTTATAAATTTGAGGAGATTCATGACTTGTTGGTCTACGATCCAGAGACATCTTCACTATTTTATGGATACGAACACGTAGAACATAGAATGTCTATAAATATATTGCTGGTGTTAATCACTTAGTAGGTGTATTACTATCATATTTAAATATACGATTTAAGTGCTCTAGATGTTCTTTCTTCTTCATTTTTTCCTTTTCTTTTTTTCAATTTTCTAGAAATTTGAATGGATGGTACTGTTCCTTCTGCTGCATTTAGTAGTTGTACACTGTAGGATCTGTCAAACGTGTCATCAGGGTTCTGCTTCCAATGTTTCAATTGAAATATTTCATCTATAATTTAGATATCCTATAGTTTTCGTTTGATTGGTAAAGATCTCCTTAATTATGATTTGTTTCCTTTCTACTAAAAATAGCATAGTTGGATGATACATATTTCTTAACTTGGATGGTTTAGTTGTTCATCTTCAATTTTCCGTTCGTCAACTCTGTCTAACGGTCCTCTTAATTTTTCTCAAACAGTGTAAAGTTATTGTGTGAGTAAACATTAGTTACTTTGTGAAACAGTGTCTGATTAGTGTGATGTTTGTTAATTTGTGATTCGTAGCCTGTAAACGAAGAAATTCTTCGGGAATTGGAGCAGATGGAGAAAGAATCTGACATAGATGATATCTTGAGTTATAGGTCTATTGCAGAACGTGACTTGCAGGTATGATCAGTATCGTAGGAATTGATTCTACTTGATGATTAGGATTGGATTTGACGCAATTTATAAATGACTTAGTTGGTACCCTAGTCTTCTAAATTTCGTCAATTAGGTTATCCATACTTTTGGTAAGTTGGCCAGTTGATTTTTCTCAGAAACCTTGTTTTGTTGCAAACTGAACATTAAACATGTTATTATACATAATATTGTATGTTGAGTATGGTGGCAATGTTGAGAATTATGTATCCTTTAACACATTTGCAGGAACTTCTGTTGAGCCCTACATCTCCCAGTATGGGACCAAATGGTGGCAATAGTCCTATAGAAAAGCAGCAAACTGATGAGCGGTCATTAGGTAGATCTCGTGGATGGCTAAATTGGTTATTTCTTGGCATGCTTGGTGCTGGAGAAACAGCGGATTCTAGCCAATTTTCTGGTGTCATTTCAGATGAAGTTATCAAGGTACGTTATTCTTGTAACTAGTTTGGGGGCAAACGTTGCTTTTAGAATTAAAAGTATGTTCCCTTATGCAGGATATCTATGAGGCAACAGAGTTCGATCCAATTCTTTCACTCGATGGGGGTGTTTCTACGAAAAATAGAATCTTATCTTCAATCAAGTTCAACATTCATCAAATTACTGCAACACTTGGAAGCAAGTACAAATATCTCTCTTACAACCCCTTTTTTGGTTAGTTGTCTCTATACCTGCGATTGTTGTTCTTCGTGTAATTGAATTCACCTATGTAAAATGCTTGTAGTATTAAGGATGTATTTTTGTAGACGGAAGCGAAAGTACAAAGGAATAATCAAATAAAAGTTGAAACTAAACAAACTTGCAAATCTTATTCACAATAATAAAAATAGTTCCTAATACAAGCTATTTATATACAAAAGTAAGAAACCCCGAAATAATTAGGAAACCCACAAGAATAGAAACAACCAAGAAACCTAAACCTTAAGAAAGTAGGAAGCTAAACTAGAAACCAGGCTGGATCATAGAGATCAAACACGCCTAGCTTGCTAGTAGAAACCAGGCATGAGCAATAGACTTTGTCAAGTATCTCCAAACTGATCCCAAAACATCTTCCATGATCTTCCATTATCTTTTTTTTCTTTGTTAGTTAGGGTTTCTCCTGGATTGGAGATAGATTAACTTATCGGAAGAATCTCTGCGAGGTTAGTATTGTTTTTTGCTTCCATTTGTGCTACATTACCATTGAAATGAAACATTCCAAATTGTGAAGCATGGCCACCACAGCTAGCACCAGTGCACAATCAACACGGCATGCCCAGTTCTTTGTTTTATTCCCTTAAAATAAACAAAGGACCAGTGGCGCAAAGGCCCATTCTTTTTCTACTTTTCCGAAAAACAAAAAAGGGTATCATAATTGGTTACCATTGTCCTCAACCATTGGATATTTGACCATTCTTACATTACATGGTAGTTAATACTCTTGTTTGTAGGAAGGACTGATGGAGTCCCTAATAAAATGAATAACAAGGTTCTTCTTATATTTATTTTTTTGAAGTAGATTTTTATTTAAAGAGGAATCCCCTTTGTGGGATTCGACACCAAGACCTAGACTATGGGAACCCATGCTTCCAAGCACTTGACCAAGTGGTCTTCCGCTCACAATTCTGCTTATATTGCAAACAAACAACTTTAATGTGCGTCGGAAGGACTAGGTTGTTTCTTAACCTTTTGTGGACTCGGAACAGTTTGCTACTAGTGCATGCATACTTATTTGATGGATTACGCAATATCATTTTGAAGTGGGCCACTTTAACTTTGTAATATAATTATGTAAGATACTTCTTTTTATTGTTCTAATTGTTTCGTAATGTAAATATTTATACTTTTTATTTGAGTGAAGTTTATTTATTTGTTGGTTACTATTTGACATAAGATTTTTCTTTGTGCTGATGTATGAAATTCTGAATTGTCGATGATGTTTTATGTGTATTTAGGGATTTCATTTAATAATGGCTCATCATAATTATTCTGATCTTAATAACAAGGTCACTTTCTCGTCATTAGCATTTTAATTAATAGTTTGTTGTTTAATCTTATCATCAATGTGACTTACTTTCTTGTTAGCATTTTGAGTTACAGCCTGTCACTAATTGAACTCTTATTGTACTCCTACTTTTTTAAAATTTTCAGGATCTATGACAGGGAAATCGTTCAGATTATTTTTTGTCAAGTAGCTATTGAATGTAAACAGTGGGATGAATCTTGGACCATTCTTGCGTTGGTTAACTCATTGGATATAGTGGACCCATATGCTAAGAAAAACATTCTGCTTACCCGAAAGGTTTTGTATTTTTCTGCTCTATTTGTGTTTCTGCTAGTTAGAACTTCGATCATACAAGTGTTAACCTTACTGGTTGGTGTCAGCCACATAAATTCTTCTGTTCAATTTGCTCTAGAGGTGACTCTTTTATTAAATTACACATCTTCAAACCCTTTGGTTACCTCAATTCACATTCCTTCTGGCCTTCTGCTTGTCCTTTGAAACCTTTAACGTGCACGAAGCAATCCGTATTGGTGCCGTCAGTGGTCTATCTCAGATCCTCATTATGTCCAAGCTCATTCTATACCAAGTTACCAACATGTGATTCCCTTCTCAATCCTTCCCTCTTTATGGATAACCAAATAGAAATAGCAGATTCTGGTCCGGTTGGGGTATTGCCTGGCGATTAGTCCTTACTATCACCCATTTTCTCTGAACAGTGTTTCCAAATTCCAATGTTTTTTTTTTTGAAGGGTTCCAAATTCCAATGTTCAGTCCATATCTCTATAATGCTCTGAATTATTGTAAAACCCCACCATGATTCAGTTCTCCACTGGTCTAGTTTTGGTCCATCTCAAATCTCATAAACCAACCCTAGCTGTCTTTAGGTATCACATAAAGGAACCTTCTCCTGATATGAGTTATTAGGACATTTGTAACCTGGGTTGCACAGAAACGGATACGCGTGTCGGACAAGCACACGGATACAGTGTGTCAGACACGGCATATCCTAAAAATGAAGATACGGGGACACGTGTATATATGCATATAAGAAATATCCCAAGTTCAAAAATATGTTGTATGAATAAAGAAAACAAAGGATATCGTTGGAATTTTTTTTTATAACAAAAGGTATTATTGGAAGAATAATAGCTAGGAATGTAACTGGAACTTTTTTTTAATATAAGGGGTATTTTAGGGAGAGTAATAACCCTTATCCATCATTTCAGCCTTTACCTTTAGTCATAAAGATTCTTAACCAACATTCACACATAACCAGCAACTTTTGTCATTTCCAAGAAAAAGACAGTCTTGTCTCTCACTTCTCTAATGACTGACTGGAAGAAAAAAGAAAGCAAGAAGAAGAAGAAGAAGAGAGAGAGAAAGAGAGCACCGGTTCCCATGTGCACGAATCGGCACAAGCCAGTTTGTAACAGATTATATGAAAACTTGCTAAGGATGACCGTGGGTGTAGCAGGATTAAAATCTTTTTCGACCTTATGTTTCGATTAACTAAACATCAGAAACTTTCCGCTACGAGCATTCTGAAACATTGTTTTACATCCCAAAACACTGCAAAACAATACATAAACAGTACCAGACTACCTAGACAGCTTCATTCCACTCACCATTGAAACTGAAATGAAACGTTCTAAATTTTGAACCATGACTATAAGTCATTTGTCTATCCATTACTTTCTTTCACATTATTTGCAAATCCTTCATTTGCATCCATAACAGTGTCTATGCACCTGCTCGTGTATTGTTTCTGTCCAAGATTACAAATTAATGCTTTTCTCAAAAAGGGACAATTATTTTTGAAAAAAAGAGGAAATATAGTTGGATGCTTCAAAATGAACATTTGGTCCCAAACGCCCAAAGATGTTTTGGTTAGTTGCAAGCATCCTGTATGCGCAACCCTCTGAGCAAAATTTGGTCTCAAAAAGGTACTACAGTATTCTTGTTTCACTTTTATTATTAATTTGTACAATGCAGGCTTTCTCTGAGCAAAATTTTTTGAACAATGCGCAACCCTCTGTTAGTGTTGAAGTTGATACGTCACCAGTAAACTCTGATACTGAACTTTCACTAAAGGTACTATTACTACATACTGACCACATTGCAATTGACATGCACTAAAAGCAGGAAGTTTGTAGTTCATGTTCTTATGGTGTAACTTGTATGCGTAGGTTGTGCTTCAACCATTTGAAGTTACTTACGACTCACAATTTTTATTGAATCTCTTGGACTTTCATCGTATATTGGGATCATTCCAGTCTCAGCGTGAAAGAGTATGTTCTCCTCCAATGCTTCTCTTTATTGTGCATTCAATGGTGAAATTTTTAATGCAATTTAATTGGATTAGGTTATGTTGGACTTGGATTAGTTTCTAGGTGATCCCATGTTACTGATTGCTAGTTTTGCTTTTTTCCTTGTTGCTCTATTTGTAAAGGGACTTTAATTCTTTTAAGATGCAGTCACACTTCAAGGTGGTAAACTTTTGCTAAGGGCTGGGTTATTATGAGAAAATGTTGTGTACACGTATTTGTCAACAGTAAGCTCACACTATCAAGAAAATATAATTAAATATTGTTCTGTGAAACTGTTATCAATGTCTTCCTACAGAAAGCAGATGAAGCTATTGTTTTGTCTTATGAGTTCATTGATTAGTCATGATTAAGAAATGTATTGAGTTCAAAGTATGAGCTCAATCACCACCGCTGTGGCACAATCTCCACCATCACCACAGTTGGTGGTGAAATGGATATCACTTGGTGGGTGGAGCTTCATGTCAACATTTGTGTCATTGTGTCTACATCCCGTCCTAGTTAATAAGTCAGAAGTCCTAAGACCCAGTCCTGAAAACATTCTATGAATCATCACACCTCAATTGGAATTTCTAGAACTTTATTAAGAACACCAACAATCCCATAGAAATGCATAAAGCTCAAAGATTCGAAAATGGAAAATTTGTTAGAAGCCTAAGTTCAGAATTAGAAGTTTAAGTTCAGATTAGTTTCTATTATTGTTACTTTCTATTTTCTAGTTTTAGTATCCTATTGTTTCATGGTTTTTATTATTTAGTAGTTTAAATCCTTTTACTTATTGGTTAATTCTTTTCTTAGTAAGTTTCTATTTTTCTGTTTTCCATTTTTAAGTTGGAATTCATTTCTCTTTCTAATTGTAATAGGTCTTTGGCCCACATAAACTATAAACTAAGGGGGAGAGAGGTGCGTAGGGAGTGTGCAACAGTTTTCTTTCTCTCCCTCTTTCATTCCGTTCTTTATTCGCCTTTTCTTTTTTACTGTTTCTGGTTTTTAACTAAGTTAAATAAAGATTTAATAAAATGAAGTAAAAAAATCTCAAACAGTGGTTATAACTCAACAGTTAAATAAATAATAACAACTAATAATTTGACACACAGGTCAAGTCAACTAAACTGGGATTAAATAAAGAACCAATTATCTCTTATCACAATAATCAGCGTAGCCAAAAAATTCATGAACTGCCCTTCTCTCTCCTCTGATTATCACGTCAGGTCAGCTTCTTCAGAGTTCACTGACCTGCATTAATTTGATATTTTACCAGGCTAGAACCCAATAAGCAATGCTGTTTGCAAAATTAGAATTAATGCACTTCTGCTCTCTGAAACTTTGCAGGTTATAATTGCACTTATCCTGTTTTCCAGTAAAGAACATAAATATCATTGGTTTTATGAATTGATTGGTTCCTCTCGGAAATACAGGTCCTCTCATCTTTAAATGGGCTTGAAGATGTTAATTCTCGATTACTATCGAAAGCTGAGTGAGTTTACTGTTGCCATTTAAAAGTTAAAATTTATTATTCTGTGCCTCTAATAACTGAGCCAGTAACTTTTTCTTTTCCTTTTTATTTTTATTTTTCCCAGTATATCTGAATTGGTATTTTTTTTTTGTTGCAGGTATATTTTCTTAAATCGTACAAGAATAATCTGGGATGTCAGTTTCAGCAGCGTCTTCATAAAAATTCCTTTGAAAAATGATGATTCAAAACCATATTTCATGGTAATTTCTTGCTTACATATTCCTTGGTTGCAAGTCTGTTTGAAATAGCTTTGTGAGACAACTTTGATTCCTTCTTTCAAGATAGGCCACTTTGGTCCTGTTCTATTTCCTTGTAGTTGCTTAAGGAGTTTGTACTACTTAGCTACAACTTATGGCAGAATTTTATTTTTTATGTTACCTAATATTTGACATGAACGTACGCGTTGACACGCCAGAGTCTGGAAATACACAATTTAACGAACAGTTGTACCGTAGCTGACATACTAATGTTTCTAAAAAGTGATATCGCCAATAACTAATTATGTGTGATGATGATCTCATTAACAGGACGACTAGACCAATTTGAATAACTGATAAAGTTGGCGTTGATTATGAGGTCCAACAATCAGTAAATAAAGTCCTTCCTTACTGGATATGTGTTCCCTGTGTAGTATTTATGGCATATGCATCATGCATGTAGTATTTGTTTTGCCTGAGAGTATCTTGGGCAAAGATCTTGGTCTGAAAGCTGACCTGAATGAGACATTGCAGCTTTCTATTATTTTTTTTTGATTCGTCTTTTTTTTTTTCTTTCCTTTTTCTTGATACAGACATCATGTTCTTCTTGACTAAGACTCCTCAAGAGGGATATTGAACCATGTTTGTTTTTGGTGTTTACTTCTATCGGTTTTGGTACTTCACACCTTGTTTAGGAAACTGGAATGTCCTTGGAGTTGCTACCTTTACTGGTTCTTGAACCAGATCAAGATAAATTTCATTAAAAAAGGAATCCATTTGAATTTAGTTTAACAGGGCTTAAAACTATATGGCTTCTTGTAATATTTTTGAAATTTTAAGACATTACAGGAGGTTAATAAGGAACCAGACATTGCAGCTTTCCTCTCGTATCAAGATCTTCTGAAATGAGCAGGGCTTTTAACAATATGGCTTCCTAGAAGTATCTGAGTTCAGCCTCAAATCGAAAGGCTTTTGAACATTGCTAAAACTGATTGTTTTTGTTATTTTTATATTATTTAATTTTTTGTGATGCTTAAAGTTGACTTGCAGCCACTTTGGAGGTCTTTCTTCTATCTATTTCTCTAGTATAGTATGCCATTTAGATCTAGTGATTTATGCAGGGACTTCAATTGCGATATACGTTTTCATGTTGATGGTCGAAACCTCTTTCACTCCTTAAATTTTCTTATATACAACTTCCATTCCTTGCAGGTCTTGGAGTTGGGAACTCTTCTCTTTAGATCAAGGGTTCAGATGGAAACTCCTGCACCAGAAAGAAAATATGTACATGACTATTTTTTCACAACCTTCCCAAGTTTGACTTCTACCAATGATATCTCACTGGTTGTCCAACTTCAAGATCTTTATGATCACTTCGAGATTGTCTTAACTGATTTTGAGGTCTAAGTTTAAGTAATTTCTTCATTTAGTCTATCATTATCTTTGTGGTCCTCATATTTTTTTTCAAGTTCATCTATTCAATTTTAGTTTTTTCTACAGGTGAATGTAACAATGCCTGATTGTCCTCGAGCAATTTCAATTGTTGACAGGTTTAGTGCTTCTATTACGTTGGCATCTTGCATCATCCAAGATGAATCGACATTGAAGCAGTTGGAGGTAATTAAATAGCTGATGATGTTATGCTTTATACAATTGTGGTTATTTGCTCCTAGGGGTCTTTTCTGTCATTCCCTCTAAATTACTGACAGTAAAGGAGCCCCCCCTACCTTGGCCCTTCCATCGTTGATCGGCAACAGATTGTTAATACTTGTTTAAAAAACCTAACATAACCATATTTTAGCTAGATTACGAAAAACTTTTCTGTGTACAAGCTGTAAATAAACAGTTGTTGTGACATTGTTCTCCAATTGTTGGAGAACATGTGGTACATGATTGTAGACTTGCAGCTTTACCTAAATTCGTCCTTGCCTTTTCCCACAAATTGCCAAATTGCCTCACTTTTTTTCCTTTGATTTCCAGTCCTATCCCTATTACTGTGCCCCTTTAATGCCATTCATTTCAGATAAACTCCTTAAAAGTAATGAAAAGTTAGAGAAGAAGAAGAACAATAAGAAGAAGAAGAAGAAATCATGGGGAGAGAGAGAATAATAATAGTAGTCAAAAATACCGTAGCCTCTCTCCCCCTTATATCTATTTTATTTAAGAGAAACTAAAATAGAAAGTGTTTTAGCAAAACCTAAACTACTGTTCACGAGGTACTGTTCACGTGAACAGTAACCTAGAAATAGAAACTACTTAAGCAATTACATGTCCAATACTCTAAGTAGTGGGCTCAATACTCAAATCGTCTAACACTCCTCAAGCTGGAGCATACAAATCAAATATGCCCAGCTTGTCACAAAACCAATCAAAAGGAGAATGAGCAAGAGGTTTCGTAAGAATGTCCGCCAGCTGTTCTTCAGACTTCACATATGGACAAGTAATTTGTTTTCGTATCAGCTTCTCACGAATGAAATGACAATCAACTTCAATATGCTTGGTCCGTTCGTGAAACACAGGATTACTCATAATATACGTGGCCGCTGTATTGTCACACAACATATGCATAGGACCAGGAACTTGAATCCCCATCTCACTTAACAAAGATTGGGCCCACAACATTTCACACACCGTGTGAGCCATGGTTCTGTATTCAGCTTTAGCACTTGACTTTGCTACAACCTGTTGCTTTTTACTTCGCCACGTAACAAGATTTCCCCCAACAAAGGTGCAATACCCTGATGTGGATCGTCGATCAACACGATCACCTGCCCAATCTGAATCTGAGTAACCAACAACAGTACCCACAACCGCAAGATTTTTGGATGGTTTATATAACAACCCTCTACCTGGAGAGCCTTTAAGGTACCTTAGAATGCGACAAACTGCTTCAAAATGAGGCTTACGTGGTGCATGCATAAACTGACTGACAACTCCAACAGCATAAGTGATATCAGGTCGAGTCACTGTCAAATAGATCAACTTCCCAACCAACCTCCTGTATCGACCTGTATCCTCAAATGTCTCCCCCTGGTCGGCAACCAGCTTAACAGAAGAATCCATCGGTGTGGCGGCTGGACTTGTGCCAAGAAAACCAGTCTCAGAAAGGAGATCTAAGACATACTTTCGTTGAGACAGATAAATGCATGCCTTGGAGCGAGCAACCTCAATACCCAAAAAATAACGAAGAAGGCCTAAATCTTTAGTATGAAATGTGTTGCTGAGATGTTGCTTCAAGTCAGAAATACCTTGAGAATCTCCACCAGTAATAATAATATCATCCACATAAACAATTAGGATGATAGCACCACTGTCGATATGACGCACGAAAACAGTGTGATCGGAAACACCTCTGCGAAATCCATAGTCTTCAAGAACAGTACTAAATTTATCAAACCAAGCCTGGGGAGATTGCTTGAGACCATACAATGCCTTTTTTAAACGACAAACCAAATGCTTTCCACCTTCCATCTCATACCCAGGTGGATGAGTCATATACACCTCCTCCTGAAGGTCACCATGAAGAAACACATTCTTTATATCAAGTTGATGCAAGGGCCATTCCTTATTAACAGCAACTGAAATTAGGATACGAACAGAATTCAACCGAGCAACAGGAGAAAAAGTCTCAGTATAATCCACACCATATGTATGAGTATAACCTTTAGCGACCAACCGAGCTTTTAAACGTTCAACAATACCATCAGGAAGATATTTAACAGTATACACCCACCGACAACCAACCGGTTGCTTACCAGGAGGTAAATCAGTAAGTTCCCATGTCTGATTCTCACGAAGAGCTGACATTTCGTCATCCATAGCCCTTTTCCAACCAGGTGAAGACAACGCCTGCATATAAGAACTAGGAACAGAAATGGACGACATGGACAAAGCAAAAGAAAACAAGGAAGGAGAGACACGATGATAGGATAAACAACTGGATAAAGGATGCTGGGTGCAAGAACGAGTACCTTTTTGTTTTGCGATGGGTAGGTCAATAGTAGAGGATGAAGGCAGGGATGCTTGTGTCACAGAATCTTCAGGAGCAGCATCGGAGGATGGAGGGGGCCCCCAAGGAACAACCCTTCGTGTCTTGGAAAGTTCGTACATATGTATAATAGGAGGACGAGACTTGGACACAACTGAGTCAGGACTAGACATAGGACGCTACTCAAAAACAGTAGGCAACTCAGAAGTAGTAGGAACATGAAGTGTAGGAAGAGGAGTAAAACTCTCCTCCTCACGACTAGAGACAATATCAACATCAAGATTAGAACCAGATGAGGAAAAATAAGACGTAGATTCAAAAAAGGTAACATCGACACTCACATGCCAGCGATGAGTCGTAGGGGAATAACAGCGATAGCCCTTCTGTGTACGGGAGTATCCCACAAATATGCACTTAATAGATCGAGGAGAAAGTTTATCTCGACCAGGTCCTTGTAAATGAACAAATGCAACACAACCAAACACACGAGGAGGAACCGAGAAAGGAGAGGCATCGGGATAAACAAGAGAGAAGGGTGATTTATTACCGAGAACTCGAGAAGGCATCCGATTAATCAAGTGATTGGTAGTAAGAACTGCATCTGCCCAGTATGATTTCGGAACATTCATAGCCACCATTAGTGTTCGGGCTACTTCTAACAGATGACGATGCTTGCGTTCAGCTACCCCATTCTGTTGAGAGGTGTACGGACATGTTGTCTGATGGATAATACCATGATCTGCACAAAAAATCTGCACACAACCTTGTGTATATTCTAGAGCATTATCAGAACGAATAATCTTAATTGATGTGTCAAACTGGGTTTTGATCTCATTATAAAATTTATGAAGAATAGTTGGCAATTCAGAACGATCTTTCATTAAAAATAACCAAGTCATACGAGTGCAATCATCCACAAAAATAACAAAATATTGAAACTGAGATAAACTTTTAGTTCGACAAGGACCCCAAATATCAGTATGAAATAAAGCAAAAGGACTGGACTGACGACTATTACTACTACTAGGAAAGGAACTCCGGTGATGTTTGCCAAGTTGGCATGGTTCACATTCCAATTTAGACACATGACTCAACTGAGGAATAAGAGACTTCAATCTTTCTAAAGACGGATGACCAAGACGACAGTGCCACTGAAGAGGAGAAACAGATGCACTCAAAACAGAAACTGGAGAACTAACAGGAGCACCAACATCTAGAAAATATAGGCCATTCCTTTCATGCCCCGAACCAATCCTCGTCTGTGTCCTGAGATCCTGAAATACACAACCAGTAGGGGAAAAGGTTACAGAACAGTTAAGGGATTTAGTAAGTTGACTAACAGATAACAAATTAAAAGGAAATTTTGGAACATATAAACTTGACGGCAAACTAAGAGTGTCGGTAGGATGAAGGTCTCCCTTTCCAAGAACAGGGCGAGAAGAACCATCAGCCAAAGTAAGAGAGGAAATACTAGGGTGAAAGTTCGTAAAGAGAGAAGGTATACCAGAAATATGAGCACTAGCTCCGGAGTCGATGACCCAAGAGGAAAGATTAGATGGACCGACAACACATGCAGCATTACCTTGGTGGGCCATAGTAGCAGTAGAAGACGAAGAACCTGGGTTGAGGGCCTTTAATTGTTGGAGAAGTTGGTTATTCAATGCCTGAAGTTGGTTCATTTGAGAGGACAAATCGTCGTTTGGACCAGACATAGGAGCTGTAGCAGGAGTAAATACCTCTAAGTCAGTAGAAACCTGATTCGCATGAGCCGGCTTCCCCTACTTATCCCAACAATACTCTTCTGTGTGCCCTGACACACCACAATAGGTGCATTTCCGTTCAGATCGATTGGAGCCACGACCACGACCACCTCCACCACGACCACTACGACTGCCTCTACCATCACCACGGCCACCCCGACTTCCACGGCCACCACGACCACCACGGCCACCTCTACCACCACTACCACGACCACCCTCGAGAGAGTACATTGCAGAGGACTCTTGAGAACTAGAAGGGATGTCCGTGTTGCCTAAGGAAGCACGCTGAAGACGAGAAAATGCATTTTCAGCCGTTGGAAGGGTGTCACCGGCTAGAATCTGATCCTTAAACACTCGGTAGTCAGAATCAAGATTTGAGAGAAACAAAGCAACACGAAATTCCTCCCGTTGTTTCTGCATCTCTTCAACGGAAGTACTCAACGGCTGATATATGTCAAGCTCCTCCCATAGTCCACTCATCATAGTATTCAACCAGAGGTTTACCACTTTGCCGACACTTAAACATTTCATCAAAGATGTCATAGATGCGAGAGACATTCCTAGCTTGAGAATGTAATGCCTTAAGACGAGTCCAAACCAGCCATGCAGTCTTCATATATTGAACACTGAGAGCCACCGCTGGTTCCATGCTATTCCAGAGCCAACCAAGAACAATAGCATCATTACGAGCCTATTCACGATATTTAGGAGAATCTTTGCTAGGGGGTTCCTCCAAGATATGTTCAGATTTATCCTTGCCCATAAGAAAAACCTCCACAGAATGACACCAACCTAAATAATTCCCACCATATAATTTAACAGAGGTGATAGACTTGCCCATTTCATCACCCGTAGTAAAAATAGACTTATGGTCTAGCGAAGAATCCTTATGATCTCCCATAGCAGCACCAAACAGAATTTCAGCAATACCACAACTAACAACCAGCAAGTATTAAGCAGAAAACACAGTGATCCAGCACCACACATAAATTCAGCAATACCACAACTAGCAACCAGCAAGTATTAAGCAGAAAACACGGTGATCCAGCATAGAAAGCACCCAAAAAAAAGTGCGACAACAATAACGAGGGAAATATGGCCTGTGCAAGTTGTAAGAACAAAGCCCAGAAACTAGGGTTCACAAAAAAAAGGTGCAGCAGCAAGAAACAGGGAAAATAGGGCTTGTGCAGGGATGAAAGAATAAAACACAAACCTAGGGTTGCACACGATGCAGAGAAGAACATAAAATACTAACCATAGTCCACAACCAAACCACAAAGAAAGAAGAACCCATAACAGCCCTCACACACACAACACCACCAAAGGAACCCTAGATACACATCTAGGGTTTAAACCACCATACTCGAACCACCTACTGCTGGTCGACTACAAACTAGCAAGAAGAACTATCCTCCAAGGATCTAGAAGCCCCAAAAAACGCTCTGATACCAAGATAAACTCCTTAAAAGTAATAAAAAGTTAGAGAAGAAGAAGAACAATAAGAAGAAGAAGAAGAAGAAATCATGGGGAGAGAAAGAATAATAATAGTAGTCAAAAATACCGTAGCCTCTCTCCCCCGTATATCTATTTTATTTAGAGAAACTAAAATAGAAAGTGTTTTAGTAAAACCTAAACAACTGTTCACGTGGTACTGTTCACGTGAACAGTAACCTAGAAATAGAAACTTCTTAAGCAATTACATGTCCAATACTCTAAGTAGTGGGCCCAATACTCAAATCGTCTAACAATTTCGAACCAGTTCCATATAAATTGGACATCTCGGGTTTAATCCTTTTGTTATCTATCAACACAAGTATATGAAATATGCCGTCATGACTCGTTTAATGACCACACTTTTTTTTATCAAGGCAGAATATTTTAATGACCACACCGTCCCTCCAAAAATGCCACGTCACCCACTGTTTTGGGCATTGTGTGACCTCGTTAATTTTCTTTTGCCCCCCTCTTGAGACCCTACGTATCACATTCAGGTCTTGGAACCCGTTAATTGGCTTTTCTGTGGAGCCCATTATTAGACAAATTCTTCAACCAAATTATCAAATGAGAAAAACCTACTACTGTGGTATTTGTGCTGTAAGTCCAGTCCATACTCAAGGGTTGGTCGGCAAATCCAAGGGGTAAAAAACATTGAAAGAGTTCATGCCACACATGGTGCAAAAAAGGAATATTTTAAACTTAAGAGAGTCTACAGTGATGCCTAATAATAGGTATTTCCGCCGTTGCTGGAACAAAACCTGTGTTATTGGTTTATAATTTCCTAGAAGTGACTGATAATATCATCTGACCATAGATGATTTCTTAATTTTGGATGAAATCAAGTTTTAAATGCACCTTCTGTTTAGAATGTACGAATTTTGGGGTTTGCTGGACTTGGGTTGAAATAAAGTGCCTTCAAAACATTGGAAGGGTTTAAAAAAAATGTTGAAAAATGAAGGAGATTTTGGTTGGAACATATTGTACATGGTATGGTTTTTGTTTGTAATTTGTGGAAAAAGTCAAGGGAAACAATGTCTTTAGGTAAACCTAAAATCATATGCTATGTGTTCAACAACGGTCATTGGAAGAAGAAGAGGGACAAGGGTACACCGTTCTCCATTTTTCCAATTTATTGTGTAAAACCCTAAATAGGGAAGAGGGTAGAGTTGTCAGGGTTGCTGTCATAATATTTGTGCCGCCCTCTGTGGAGATTATATTTGTGTTGACCTAAATATTTGAAAAAACAACACTGTAGGTTATATTTGTGTCGCCCTGTATGGAGATTGAAATATTTCGAATATCTCGACCAAAATAGTTCAAAATTATATCCATGATGGAAATAAATATCCCAAAAATTTTGTATTTTAACAGTGTAATGTTATATTTAGGTGGAAATTTACTTTTTATTTCGAATATTTCGTATAATTCGAATATTTTGACCGAAATATGGACAAAATGACAAAGTATCATGTTACTCTCTACGGATACCAAAATACTTCGTAATTTAATACCATGGGAAAAAGGTATATATAAGTCTAGGATATGACATGGTTGTAGGTAGTCATAGCGTTAATGACATGGTTGTAGCTATTGTATCTTAGCGCATACTTTCCTGATCATTGATCAGTCCAGGCTGTCCAGCAAAGGCAGCTAACCTTTTCATCTTTTGTCTGTTCTCGAGAACAGGTCTGGATGACTAGCAGTTTCTGATTCTCAATTTTCTCATGAAATGGTTGTTTTAGTTATATATCAAAATTCAATAAAATTAGAAGTTGACCTCTTTCTATTATACACCTTTGATGGAACACCTACATTCAAATCCTGCTCGTTATGAGAAAATGCTTCGTAATAAGTACTTCAAAACACTTAATCATGGAAGCATGGGGTCTTCTTGCACTGTAACAGACCTTCTTATAAAGTAAAAAATTATGGGCTTTAATTCAACATATACAGTTTCACAATAATATTACTGATCTTCCCAATGATGTAAATTCTTGAGGGTGCATGCTCTTCTATGTTTAATTGCTGTACGTTCTGTCTTAGTAGATAGATTCTGAAAGTTTGGGACTGCAAGTAAGATTTTAGCTTGGAGCTTTTGGTTTGGATTAGGCTTTCTGAGTGCATAAAGAAAATTTCAAAGTTTGGCATGCCCAGTAGGTTTTATATTTTAAAATAAGATTACCAGGTCATGTATGCATTTTCAAAATGGGGAAATTTTCTTTCACTAATTATTTCATTCCTTTTCATTTCAGGTTCAGGTTGTTGCGTGTACACTTAGTGTACATTTCTCGTCTTCAATATATGGTGCAGTTATTGACTTGATTGAATCTCTCGATATTCCGCAATCAAAATCAGAACTTGTGATCCAGGGGAGGCCAAAGGGCTCTAATGCTTTTCAATTCTCTATCACTGCTAATGTGGAGCTTGTTAGCTTCCATGCTAACCATGTTGGTGATGCAGACAATAGTTTGCTCCTCATCTGTGCTCTTGGGGAGTTAGACTTCCAGTATGTTCACTAGAAATATCTTTTTGTTCAATATCTTTGATCACTAAAGCTTGACAAATTATAGTTATTGAAAGGTTTATGTCGTGAGAATATCTGCAATTAAAGGAAAAAAGTTATGTAAGAACATCTCTGGATAACTGCGAATGGATTATGTGTGAGTATCTGAGATGTATGTCACACATATCACTTCTGGAACTTGTGGAGAAGCCACTATGTCAGTTGGTTTTGCATAAAAAGACTCCTTGTAGTTAGATTTTTAGATTATGTGCAGCTAGTACATTTTATTTTCATTGCGTTTTTATTATGACCAGTAGTACCTCATGATCCTCTCTTCAGAAATCCCTCTTAGACATATTCTAATTGCAAGAATCCCTGATCTAATTTCTACCTCTCAATTGACTTGAGAGTAATGCTGGAAAGTCGTTCGCGTCATTATGGTTTGGAAGGGGAAAATATTCCTGACATCTGTCTCGATTCGGCTGCTTTAGCTGCCCATCACTATTCATAATCCGTTCTCATCTTCTCTCTTTTTCTTGTCAAAAGTCCTTTCAGATGGTGTTACAATTTGCAACAGTACCTGGCCAAGTGTTCTTCATTTTTTTTCGTTAAGATTGTTTCCTTGAGATCCTTCTTACTGCTTCTGTGATGTTAATGCTCTTATGGATCTGATTTTACAGGTATGCTCTTGAAGAAGTGACAGAGGCATGCTGGGTCTGCATCAAGACGATAAAGATTGAAACAGGTACATCGAATGGTGAGACTAGTGGCCATATATTATGCTTGTCCAAGAGTAAGTCCACTGCAAATTCTGCACATCAGCATGGAATGGGTGTTGGAGCCAGCATTCCTAGTGATGATTGTGGTGAGAGAACTGCATCATTTGACGGATGCCTTCTTTTACATTATCAAACTGCGAGAAGTGTGGATACAGTTTGTCGTAAGTTGACAATGGGCTTGAATGAAGTTGATCTTCACTTCTACCCTGAAGTTATTGGATTGCTGCTTCAATTTTATGATAGAATATCTCAATATGGTTCTTCTCCATCAGTTTATTCAGGCAAGAACTCTCCTCACCCCAGTAAGGAAATAAAAGATAGAGCACTGTCATCTGGTTTGGGGATCCAGAAGTTTGGATTTTCAAACTTCTATGAATCTGGATCAACTGCAGCAAGCATACCCTTGGATCGTTTTCCGTTCATAACTATTCATAATTCTGGTTCTCTAAGTAGCCTTGAGCAATCCCTTATTCATGGCATTCCTGAATGGAGGAGTACTTTGAATTTGAGGGATACAAAATCTGTTAGAAGTCCAAAATTCAATGTAGGGAAGAGGTCTAGAATGTTCAGTATCCCAACAATGAAATTTCCATCCAATAATAATGCATCTCCTGCGTCTGGGAGTTGCAATGATTCTGATCTATTCATTATTGATTTGAATCTCAGTGGAATCAGAGCACACTTCCATGATTCATCTTGCATTCTAGGAACTCTTACACTGCCAATATCTAAATCTTTGATTATTATCCATGGGATCGATTATCTGGATTTATTATGTTCTATAGAGGGATTACTTCTCTCCTCATCTTGGTCCTCCCAATATTTAAATGAGTGCCTATGGGGTTCGTCAGAAGCAAATCTTGCCCCTATACTGAACATTCGTCTAAGAAAACAAAAGGAGGCAGTGTGGCACCGAATTGAAATTAGCATCAGCATTCAGCATGTATGCTGCGTCTTACCATCTGAATTTCTTGCCATATTAATTGGTTACTTTTCTCTACCTGATTGGTCATTAAAGCGAAATGAACAGTATGTTGCTGAAAATAGCAAGTGCGAGGATATGGACGACAACCATTTTGATACGATATACAAGTTCGAGGTACTTGACTCCATATTGATATTACCTGTGGAAAGCAATGAAGATCAATCTCTACATCTTAAACTTCAACAGCTATATTGCAATTTCACCCCAAATAGCAAATCAGAAGATGCTCTGAAAGACATTCCTTCTGAATGTGTGGTTCAAGCCGATAGAGTTGCAGTTAGAGTCCATCTTCTTAATGTATTTGGACGGGGTTTATCTTTGTCACTAGGGTTGCTCAAGAATGACGGACATGTTCCGTTAAAGCTTGGTCAGGATACCAGTTGTGGAAATGTATCCTTGGTTCCAGCATTGGACGCTGACTTTTGGATTAGAATACCATGTGAAAATAAGCCTTTCAGTGGACTTTCTACTCCCACTTGCATCATGGTGAAGGTTAGCAATAGTGAAGTTATTGCTGAAGGTAGAGTTATTTTATCTTCAAAATGCCACTTTGAATACAACTTCTTCGATTCATTTAAATAAGAGAGTTTTCTATCTCATGTATATTTGTTTAAGTTAATGTATCTATCTGTGGTTATTATTTTGGCAGATGGTTACTTTCTTTCTGGAGTAGAAGCACTTTTGAAGGTCGCAGATCAGCTGTCTTCAGTTGGTAGAGAATCTGAAAATTTCAGGTCTGATGTCTTGCAGTTTATGCAGTTGAAGAGGAGTTTTAAAGAAGGAACTCTAGTTTTGCCTGATGCTTCAAGTGTGACCCTGACAGAAGCTAAATGTTGTGTCGATTTACTGACAATAAAATTGTCTCGTTCAAGGGGAAGACACTCTAACTTTTCAGAACTGGTTGCCAAGGCAGATATACAACTTAAATGCTCTGCATTGTTTAGAAATGAGATACCCTTATGTCTGGATGTTGATATCTCCAGCCTATCACTATATTCGTTTCATACTTCTGTTGTCTTAGTATGTTGCACATCTGGCAATTCAATTTCTTCTTGTTTTGAGATTCATTTCTCCAAGTTAAACAGTGGTGAAAATGAGCTTGTAGTTTGTCTGCCTTCTCTTGATGTTTGGTTGCACTTGTCAGACTGGGGTGAAGTCCTGGACCTCATTGGTTCCTATGCTCAGCAGATGAACAGAACTTCAATTATAGTTGAATCATCAAAGAACTCAAATTCATCAACACTAGAACTTCCTAAACATGCGACAGGAAATGTGTTTGAAACTGCTCCTGAATCTCCAAGAATATCAAGTTCTTTTGTTTCCTGTAATAATATTCAGGAGTCTATTAATCTGGTTTTGAAATCGGAGGACGTAGGTGTATCACTTCATTTTCCTGTCTTGGTTAAAGAAGCATTTGACATATTGAGGAAACCTGAAGTTCTGGCAGAAGGGCCTCGGGACTTTTCTCCTGAAATACATGGAGAAAAACACATGCTTGAATCAGAATACTGTAAATATGTAACAGTCACTTTGTGCAGTAGAGATATTGAACTTATTATCAATGAAAGACATGCAAAATTGAATTGTAACGTGGAAAAGACAAGTGTTATGCTGGAGATCATTGAGGACCAGAAAGTTATCTCATGGCCTTTCGTCCAGTTTAATCAGATTAATCTGGTGGCACAAATTTGTGATAAACAAGAGGGGATTTTTCATGCCACAGCTGAGGTTCGCATTGAATGTTTAGAAGTGTGGTTATCACATCAAATATTCCACTTCTGGCGTGATATTCAGTTCAAAATTCCTGAAACAACATCATCCCAATCTTCAGTCGGTAGTGTGGATTTCAAAATCCATGTAAGGAAGTCTTCTCTGCTGCTAACTGATGGAAGGGTATGTTTCTTTGGAGTAGATGTACGCTATTGCATTTTAAATCTGATTTTCCAACATTCATGATAAGATGCCATGGTTATTTCAGATCTAGTAAGAAATAGTTTTGTTTCGGGATCAGTTGTAGTCCAAAGTAGCTTGTTTTCCTGATATCGTATATTTATTTTTCGACACTCAGTGTCACATAGTTTCTCTTCTCTCCTAACTCTTTCTAGACCCAAGGTCATAGTTGCAACTTGGTATCTGGGCTCAGATCAATCTTTCTTGAGTTGTAGATTGGAACTATTTTTGGGGCTGCAAACCATAGAAACCTGAAAGGGCTGTGCGGCAGCCCCTAGAATTTCATTACTATTGTCCCACAAGCTCTGGAAACTTGTTAGGGTAGTACTGTAGGTCTAGGAAGTACTTTGGGCTATGCTGCAATCCCTAATGCCCAGGAATAGCTTTATGTGCAGTTCATAAGAGTATTACTGTCTCCAATCTTAAGTTTTTTTGTGCTGAAGATTGAACCTGCAGCAATATGTGTATTATTTGCTTGAACTTTGTGGTGGTCCCATGCCTTTCTGCGCAGTTTATCTGCTACTTGTTTTGACAAATTGAGTGTTTGGATCTGGTTATGTGGTGATTTGTGTAAATCAACCACAATAGTTGCTTTCTTTCTTTGTGGTATGTGCTGTTGTTCAGCTACATTTAAGGTTGTTCCACCTGAGTCTTAGTTTTAACAAATGGACTTTCATGCAGTTTAATCTTGTTTAACGTTTGAATGCCTGATTTTCTTTAGTCTTTCTGCATATTCAAATGTAAAAATGTACCAAACTCATATTGTTAATATTCATGTACATGTAAACTTACAGGGCCAATCTATTGCTTTACTCTATATTGTCGTCCCTGCGTCCTGGAAACTTACTATGGATAATATTTTCCATTTTATTCTAATTTTGTTTTGTTCTGTTCCTTTAGTGGAGCTGTAATGGACCTCTTATGGAGATCATTTTGAGGAACTTGGTTTTCCATGTGAACCTAACTGGAAGCATCATGGAAGCTTCAGTTGCAGGTGATCTTCTGGTGAACTACAATAATATTCAGAAGGTAAAACATGTTGGAATAGTTGATTTCATTTCTTTATTTCAAATCAATGATTGTCTAATGGTTGTACAAAATGATGTCTTAGGTGATGTGGGAGCCTTTTATAGAACCATGGGGTTTTCAGTTAAGCATGATTAGAAAATATGAGCAGAGCGCTCTTCTGAACAGCTCTGTTAAGACTGATATCTATCTGAAGTCTACTGCACATCTCAACTTGAATTTCACAGAACCCCTCATAGAGGTAGATACTTAGCTATCATCTTATATGCTTTTGCTATCAGCTTTCTTCTATAAAATTTACATGGTAGCTTGGAATATGAATAGCAAGTTCACTGGATGCCCTTATTGAGATTTATGTATTAGTATTTTTATCACCCATTTTGTTGGTTTCTTTTTCAAGGTTATTTTCAGGGGAAATGAGATGATTAAAGATGCTTGGGGTCAGGTTGGGACAAAAGATCTTCCTGAAAGTCATAGATTTTGGGGTAGTCAAACCACTGACAATGCATATACAAGAAGATATGCTCCCTACATACTTCAAAATGAGACTTCCTTGCCTCTATTATTCCAGGTGTATCGGGGACATGTTAATGCAGAAGATTTGGACATTTTGCCGATGAAAGAAGGAAATATTGTGCAACCAGGTTCTTCTGTTCCGATTTATATTGATGAAACTCCAGAAGAACAAATGTTTCGCTACAAACCTGCTCAGTCCTCTGACAGACTGAACGAGAAGAAATCGAATTGGGTTGCACATCATATGATCTCTGTCCAACTCGACGGAACTTCTGGACCTTCAGTTCCTATTTCCATGGACCTCGTAGGTCTTAGCTACTTTGAAGTAGATTTTTCTAAGGCATCCGGTGTAATAGAAGCAGAAAGAACTGGGGATGGGTCAAAGTTTGGTAGAAGGATTGAAGAGAAAAGTAGAACAAATCCAAATAGTGGATTTGTTGTGCCTGTGGTGTTTGATGTTTCTGTTCAGCGTTATAGCAAGTTAATACGGCTGTACTCCACGGTATGTGTAGATTAATTGTTATCTATTCTCATTCATAATGTTTTATAGATGCTCCTTACAGTTGATGACTTCAGGTCATACTCCTCAATGCAACTTCCATGCCGTTGGAGCTACGGTTTGATATTCCATTCGGTGTATCTCCAAAGGTACAATTATTCTCTTTTGCGAGTGAAGAATATTTTGAGCTTTTCCTAATCACAAGGATGTTTCTTGTAGGTATTAGATCCAATATATCCTGGTCAGGAGTTTCCGCTGCCTCTGCATTTAGCCAAAGCTGGTCGCATGAGGTGGCGTCCACTTGGCAATAGTTACCTGTGGAGTGAGGCGCATCTCCTCTCAAACCTTCTTTTGCAGGAAAATAGGCTTGGAATTTTGAAATCCTTTGTTTGCTATCCATCTCATCCTAGTAGTGACCCATTCCGCTGTTGCATATCAATTCAAGATATCAGCCTTCCTTCATCTTGTGGGAGGAGCTCCTCTCTCCATATCAAGGAGACTGTGAAGCAGTCAGTTGCAAATGGTTCTCAAAGGATGCATAATCTAAACCAGTTAAAGAATCGAGCAATTCACTATGTAACTCTAACTACTCCTCTATTGGTGAGAAACCACCTACCACGGGATGTATCTTTGACAATAGAAAGTGGTGGAGTTACTCGTACTGTATTCCTTTCTGAGGTTTGTAAAGAACTTGTGTTCCATCAGTCAAATAAGTTTTTTTTTTCTTTCCTGCATTAATTGAACTGGCGTTTGGCAATTTAAGGGCTTGTGCTTACTAAGCATCTCTTCAGGTAGACACTGCTTCTATTTTTCATACCGATTCTACTCATGACTTGGGAATTGTGTTCCATATGCATGGATTCAAGCCTTCTATTTCTAAGTTCCCACGTGCAGAAACATTCACTACAGTGGCCAAATTCAACGAGACAAAATTTTCTCTATGTGAAACACTGACCTTCCTTCCTGATTCCTCTGACGGTAAATCATCTTTTTTGGTGACTTTTTTTTTCCTTGATGTTTTGTGGAAAGGTTTACTAACATATGTTTTTTGAAATGTTGCTCTAGGTCCTTTATATCTTACTGTGGAGAAAGTGATGGATGCATTCTGTGGTGCTCGGGAGCTCAGCATTTCGGTTCCCTTTCTCCTATACAATTGCACGGGTTTACCACTTACTATTGCAGAGTCTGGCACTGAAATCAAAGGAAATGGCTGCACTATTCCCTCCTGTTATTATTTGTTTGAGGAGGATCAACTTCTAGCAAGAGAACATGGTCTCAGCGTCTTATCTTCTCAGCAGGGTTCATGTGCTAACCCCCGAAATATTGATCAGTTGTGGAATTCTTTTTCCAAAAATCACACCATCTCATTGAGGGAGAATTTAGACTTACATTCCCGGAGGTTTCTTAGCAGGCATTTCAATTCGACAGATTCTTCTACACATTCTATTAAGTACTTTGATAACCATGAGTTAGATGCTCGCTGTACTACTTTAAAAAACTTAAAAAATGTACTTGGCAGAAGCAGCCAACTAAAATTGTCAGAGAAGGGTAACAAGGGTTTGGATGTAGATAATGACAGCAGAAAGGTTAGAGCGTGCATGTATTCTCCTCACTCCAGTTCCTCTGGAGGTGAACTTATGGTTAAGTTGGCTACGTGCTTACCTGAATGTGTTACTGAAAGTATTAAAAGTTCCATGTGGTCTAGCCCTTTTTTTCTTGTTCCCACGAGTGGTTCAACTAGCGTGGTTGTTCCCCGAGCATTTACATCTGGAGCATTCATAATATCTGTAACATCGAGTCCAGTCGCTGGACCATTTTCTGGTAGGGCAAGGGCCATCACTTTCCAACCCAGGTAATTCGCTGAACCAAATGGTATACAGGTTTAGATATTCTAATGCATGAATGTATGTTGATCACTACAACGACACTAAAAACCTGATTTCAGCTCAGGACCTACTGTTATTTATTTCTACAAGGCCATCATTGTGGCAGTATATGGTAAGAAGAATCAACCTTTGTGGATTTTAATTTCTGCAGATACGTCATCAGCAATGCCTGTAGCAAGGATTTATGTTACAAGCAAAAGGGAACCGATTACGTTTTCCACTTAGGCATTGGACAACATGCCCACCTTCACTGGTCTGATACAACAAGGTATTTGCATGTTTAGTTATGAAGCTGTACCTTAGTGATTGTCTGTAAATATATTTCTTTTTAATACTCAAGATTCTCGAGTTTGTACTGTAATTTTTTACCCCTTATCATCTTTATGGGACGTTTCTTTTTCAGTTTCATATAAACATGAAAGCAACCTTTTGGTGTCTTTACATGGAAATAAGTGCACCTTTCTCAGTCTTTAGGTAAAAAGTGGCTCAATGTTTTGCAGGGACTTGCTGGTTTCCCTTCGTTTTAATGAACCTGGATGGCTATGGTCAGGCAGCTTCACTCCTGATCATCTAGGTGATACCCAAGTGAAAATGCGAAATTATGTGAGTGGTGTGTTAAATATGATACGGGTTGAAGTGCAGAATGCTGATGTTTCCATTAGAGATGATAAGATTGTTGGCAGCTCCCATGGAAATTCAGGGACAAACTTGATTCTTCTATCTGATGACAATACTGGATTTATGCCATACAGAATTGACAATTTCTCGAAGGAGGTGAGTAGTTGTGAGGGTGTGTTTGGTACATTTCAGCAATCCTGTTACAGAAACATAAATCCATCTTGTTTTGAGTTGAGCAGCACATTTATATTGCCATGTTTATTATATATGTGTAAATGCATACATAAGTATATTTATTATCTTTAGTGTATACAAGAATGTTTCTACAGATGTGCATGTCAAAACTATTTATATTGGTAATGATATCCTGTTTCACCATTGTATTCTATTCATGGCCATTTCATTCCCAGTGCTTCACCCTCAGATCGTTCTTCACTTCCATTATCCAAGTCAATTTTAGTTCAAAACCTTGAAACCTACCGCAATGCACTCATCAGTTCGAAAAGATGTCTACATTTAATATGGCTGTTCCATCCAACCTAACTTCCCCTTCTTAGAAAGGAAGAGAAGGCGAGGAAAAAACATCCAACCCCACTCAGTTTAGAAGTGGAATTAGGACCCCAAACATAATTTCCTTGATTGAGATTAGAAATTTTGAACCACTGGTGTAATAACCCATGGGATCCAATTGTTGAAGGTGACCAGAATAAGTAAATTTTGTTCACAAACTGTACAGCTATGATATGATGCTCTTTAACAGCTTCGATCGAACTGAATCCTTTCAACATATAAGGTTGAACACCATAGTATCTAAAAACTAGCTTTATCAACTGGCTAGATTGAGACATGAATTGACAAAGAGATCGTTGCTTAACAGTTAATTGTTTTCTTCTTCGTTCTCTCACTTACTAAGAATGGTCTTCTATTTTTCATCTGTACCAGTTTAAGCATAGTCCTATAAGTCCTTCATTACCTTTATCCATGTGAGTTGAAGTTATCAATTTCAGAGCTTTTTGCACTGTTGAGCTCCTTTGGGCTGGTGCTTCTACTGGTTCTCATTCGACTTTCCTCAACTAGTGGGTAGCACGTGCATATGCATATCTTGTTAATGGGTCCCGTTTCCGATGTTTAACTACCCAGAACTGAATTGCGCTATCTCTCTTCCTCGTCTAGATGTGCATCTTAGCTTTGATTTCTTGTGATTAATTGTTTGAGTAGGGATATTGTATTGGTGCTGCACGTCAAATCTCTTTTGTGAACCTTTCTTGTTCTTTTTCTAACTTTCATGTTAAATACTTCATCATTTGAGAGTTTTCTTATATGTACTTGTTTGCTACTTTGCAGAGACTACGGATATACCAACAAAAATGTGAATCCTTTGAAACAACTGTTCATTCTTACACATCTTGCGGTTATGCTTGGGATGAACCTTGCTATCCTCATCGTCTCATTGTTGAGGTATTACTCCTTTTTCTGCCAGATTAATGGACTCACTACGATGGTTACTAATGTACATTTTTGTGAAAACACCTAGGTTCCTGGGGAGCGTGTTCTGGGGTCCTATGCTCTTGATGATATAAAAGAGCAAATACCTGTATACCTACCATCAACATCTGAGGTACATTACTTCATTCTTCATCTATTTTCTGGAAAACCTTTTATCATTTTTATTAAAGTTAACAATTTTTGTTATGTTTTTAAGTTTTGCTGCATTTACAAATTGTTGCTCTCTTTTGTTTATAGGTAAAATAAAAATTTATAACTTTTTGTACACAATACAAGCTAAATCCCGTTGTTCTCGACCAGTTACAATATTTGTGTGTGTACACATTGCTTTTGCTTAACTGGGAGAAATAGTTGTTTGTTTCTGTCGACAATGTAAAAACGAAGAGAAGAATAGGTGGAAAAGAGAGTAGGTGACAAAAATTGTTTTGTTATTTGTTAAGTTATATTAAACCTAAAAGAGTACATGCTTTTGATATATATGTAACCAAAAACCTAATTAGCTCAAGCATAATTGTAACTCTTGAGAATTTAGATTCCCCTTAAGTTGGAGATTAGATATCATTGACTCGAGCTTCGTACAAACATTGTCAAATAATATCTTGGAAAGTGACTTTGCAAAGTTTTATGCCAGTTGATTGAGGGAAGAGACATCACATAAGGAATTTCAAGTCTAATGAACCAAGCAACAATGAAATTCAATATGCTTAGTCCGCTCATTAAAAATCAGATTACTAGTAATATGGATAGTTGCACATTAAATCATAGACGGTTTCTAGGTCTTCATTAATATGCCAAAGTCTCGTAAGAGAATTCATAAGCTGAGAAATTTGCAAATGTATTGTACTGTGGCACAATACAGTGACTCTGCACTGGATCGAGCAACAACCATTTACTTTCTTTTCTTCCAGGTGACTGGGTCCCTACTAAAAATGCAATAACTAGTACTGGATCTTCTGTTCAATGGAGAGCATTTCCAATCAGCAATCTATGTAGCCTTTTTTAAGGTAGTTGACCAGAGTTGGTTCAGACTCCTCTCTTACCCTCTCATTGGTCTAATACTTACGTTATATAAAGGATTCATTTCTGACAAATTTAAACAATTTCAAACCTCATTAGGAGAAAACAAAATCCCAGAAGTAATAGATGTTGTTCCATCACAATTACATTTAGTTCAAGGAGCATAAAAGTAACACTGACTACATTCTGAAACAAAATGGTTCTTTTTACAGTTATTTACTAACATTTTTTTGTTATGCTCCTCCTATGTTGGTGCTATTTTTTAATATTGCACCTATGTTAGGGCAATGTACGAGCAACGTGCAAGATAAACTATGTGATAGTAATATGGTATTAAGACTGGAGTTCTGCTAATGAAATACTGTAGAGAGTTTTTTTTTTTTCCTTTCCTCTTATAAAAGCTTGGAGTATTCTCAGGATGGTTTCTTCTTGAAACTTACTGTTATTTCTGTCATCAGAAGCCTGGAAAAAGACTATTCCTCTCTAGCCATGCTGAAGGAGCAGTTAAGGTGTATTTCTGGTGGTTTGCCTCTGTATGAATCAAATCCTGGTGTTCTTTGTTTTACAATAGATGAATGGCTTTCTTTTTGAGTGCAGGTTCTTAGTATCATTGATTCAAGTTGTCATCTTTTGAGAGACATGAAGGAAACGGGTTTTCCCGGCTTTAAAGAAAAAAAGAAACTTGATCGAAAGCAGGAGACATTTGATGACTATAGTGAGAGGATATCAGTTCATATATCGTTTATCGGGTTTTCCCTGATTAACTCATATCCACAGGTTTTTAAAGTAGATTTTTCAGTTTGTCTGTGATCTTAAAATTGTTGATTCTGCTTTTAAACAAACATCATTAGCGAAAAGCGTCTAGAATTACTGTTTTTTGAATTCTTTGTTATGTATTCATATACAACTTTTTGTTGTAGGAATTGCTTTTTGCATGTGCAAATGAAACCAAGATTGACATACTGCAGAGTGTGGATCAGCAAAAGTTTTCCTTTCAAATCTCATCTTTGCAAATTGATAATCAGTTGCACAATACCCCGTATCCAGTAATCCTGTCATTTGACCATGATAACAGAAGCAATTCCACAGGCCAGATGAAAAATAAGGATGGTAGCTCAAAGATGAATGAGAACGCGATGCAAGCTGCTTCTGACAGCTCACGTGAACCTATTTTCTGCTTAGCCGCAGCAAAGTGGAGGAACAAGGAAACTTCATTGGTTTCCTTTGAATATATAAGTCTAAGGTGTTCATTGCTGCATTAAGTGTTTTCCCGAATTCTGATTTATTACTTGCAATAGTAATTATAATCTATTGGATGCTTGCAGATTAGCACCTTTGCACCTTGAGCTTGAGGAAGAAGTTATCTTAGGCTTGTTTGATTTTGTTAGAACAGTGATTTCAAGGTTACAGAGCAAAACCTTGCCACGTCTCTGTTCCACACTGCATCCTCCTTCCTGTGGTGCAAATTTTGAAAAAGATCGCTCTGCGCCTGCTCAGGATTCTGAGTCTTATAACATAATTAAAAGCCAGTTTTATTCCATTAATGTGTCGAATTTCCTAGAAAGTTGCAGCCGCAGTCCACCATTACCTTCAGTAGTTCCAATTGGAGCTCCTTGGCAGAAAATTTACCTCTTAGCAAGAAGTCAGACAAAGATATATGTTGAAGTATTTGATTTGGCTCCTATCAAGTTGACCTTCAGGTGAATCCCTAACTGTTCTCTGTCTCATCCTTCTTTTCATTTGTAAAGATAAATCACTATGCTTGAATGCATGCTCTTCATCTGTTACTATCTGTTCCTTCACCTCCCCAAGGCTACGAGGGTGTTTGGCAACACAATAATAAGTAACTTTTCTACTTATATAAGTTAAAAATTAGAAAAGCATATATGGTATGCAAAAACAAAATGACTTATATAAGTAGAAAAGTTTCTTTTATCCAAAGCAAAAAAATTTTGCTTTTGACTTGTGAGAAGTTACTTTTGCCTCGAGTTGTGCATTAAGTTTGTCTTTTTCTCTCTTAAACAATTAATGGTCTCCAACAAACTACTAATTTATTTACTTATAATTTAGTACTTTGCCATACAAACTTCTCCTAACTTTTGACTTCTCAAAAGTAGAAGTACTTCTATGAGAAGCATAAGCATTTTGACTTATGGTTGCCAAACACCCTCTACGTAGTATATACTATCTTTTTGTCTCATACTTTATCTTGGTTCACTATCTAGTTATCAATTTCTATTTGGCATGAAAAAACCATTTGGCTATCAGGGGAATATATTTTATGTGTTCCTCTTTCCAATGAGTTGAACTGTTGCCAATCAGGGAGGGCATTTATGCGTGGCAGGGTGGGCTGACATGATTTCACTGGAGACAGTTCCAACTTCCAAGAAAAGCTCTGACCCCGCCCTGCAATGTGTACTGTGACCTTGCTACTGTTTGAGAAGTCAACAAAGAATATGGTGAATTACGATAGCTATGCACTAACAGTTGATCTAAATAGTAAATAGCTGCAGCAACCGTAGTTATCAAGATACGCCCTGCTTGATGCTAGGGAGCCAACAGGGAGATGCAATAGCCTTTTAATTCCAAGGGAAGGGTGCAGTGACCCTAAAACTAAACCTTCCAGATTTTTTTTTGCTACACCCAGGTCCTCTTGATGGAAGAATTGTTATAAGTAGTTTTGGTAGTTTCCTAGTTAGTTTATTAATTGTGAGTTAGTTTCCTATTTTGTCTAGCTTTAGGCTTTTCTAGTTGTATCTAGTTTGGGTTGTTCTTGGGATTCTTCTTCGCTGGCGGCAGCATCATTGTCGTCCGCCAGATCACCACTGTTCTTTATTTCATCTCTTGCTTCCTTCTTGGTAGTTGAGTGTTTTGTACCATCTTTTTGGAGTAGCAGTAAAGGGGTGTTTTATGCGGTGCTTTTCATCCTAGATCTATATCTAGGGTTTGTTTGTGGTGTGGAATGTATGTTGGAGGTGGATGACATGAAGATTGTTGAGTTACCTGTGGTGGAAGTTTTGTGTTGCTGATTTTGTTTTAGAAAGTGTTGGGTTCATGTTTTTGAAGAAAATTTCCAAGGGTTTTTCCTTGGATATTGGTGTCGCCCTTTTCAAGAAGTGGACTTCGTCACTATGTGGTGCTAGTTTACTGATTTGAAGTGTTTCGGTTGTGGTTTTGTGAAACCCTAATTATTGGGTTTTTGAGCTTTTGCCAAGAAAAGGAGCCGTATCCCCCTATATATATCATCTTGCTACTCTTTGTTTGTTGGGTTAGATCAAGTCTCATGCAATACCATCGATCTTTTGCCCTTTTCGTGTGCTTCCTCAAATTGAAGAGCAATAGTTTGTGTCAAAGTGATACTATTGGATGTTGGTTGTGGGGTTTGCCCTAGTAAATGATACTAGTTGGCTTTGCCCGAGCCAAGTGTGGTCGTTGTATTTGTGTTTGGGTATGAGATTTCATTGTTGTTACTTGAAGCTTGAAGGTGATTAGTTTTTTGTAAGGGTGAGTGTTGGTAACAATGTTGGTAGTGGTTATCCGTTTTTGAAGTGTGATATGTTGGCGGTTCAGTGATGTGTTGAAGTTTGTGAAAATGAGATGTTGTTGGTGGTGTGTTTCGCATCTTAAAGTCAACACAGTTATCAAGAAAGTTCATGTTTCACAGTTTGACACGTTTTATCAGTTTGGATATATATGACGAAGTCCTTTGCTCGTGTTCATTTCTACTCATCCTGGCAAGCTAGGCAAGTTTAATCTCTATGCTACAGCTTGAGGGGGAGTGTTGTAAGTATTTTTAGTAGTTTCCTAGTTAGTTTCTATAGTTCCCTATTTGGTTTAGGTTTAGGTTTCCTAGTTGTTTCTTTTTTGGGTTTCTTATTTTTGACTATTAATAGTTTGAACTGATTTTGATTATTGGAACAAGATTTGTGAGTTTTGGTTTTCAACTATTATAAAGGATAAATTGTATTGATCTAGATCTTGTGGTGCTGATACCATGGTAATTTACGTGGTTGATGACTATAAAGAAACCAGAAATCAAAGAAGGTAACTGAAAGATAGAAGATAAGAGGAGAGAAGAGGAGAAGGTGGAGAAACAGGGTAAAATCGTAGTGATGAATAGTCCCCTCTATTTCCGTAAACACCGTTTTTGTACTAACTTCATTGTAGTATAAAAAGTCAAGTATGCCTTTCTTATAGACTATAGAAGAGAATAAACAACTATAAACTAAATAAAATAATACAATCTAAATTTATGATGGACTTTAGTTTTAATTTGGTACCTTTGAACTTTATTACCCATGGAGATTTAAGGGACGGTTGTTCCATTCGCTAGTCATTGTATATTTTGTATTTTATTTTTTCAGAATAATTTCTCTAATTCATTCATTTCTATCCACTTTAATGCAATATATTCTCTTTATTGTTTAAAGTTTCTAATTGTCATGATGCTCCCCATCTTACAGCTTCTCCAGTGTTCCTTGGATGCTTAGAAACAATGGTCCTGCCCCAAATGGATTTCTCAGTCATGTCAGTAGCACTGCTTTTCAGGTGCGTTATAAGATGCAGCAATGGTGTTCAGTAGTCCAATAAATATTAATTCTCCTTGTTTGCGTGAGAACCCTATCTTTTTGCTCTCGAAGCATTACTTTCTAGTATTTGGATTTTCTTAGAGTTGAAGCTCTATGCTACTGTACAGTCTTGACTATTTTTTTCATCCCCTCTAGTGCTTGCAGAGTTCTGGTTTGTTTAGAAAGAAACTCTCTTATTCTTCAATAGATGTGGAGTGGGTGGGGGTGTATCTATTTATGTGCTACTAACTCTTCTTGTTCAATTGATAACATGTTACTCCTAACACCATTTTGTTTCAGAGAGGCCTCATGGCTCTTGCAGATGTTGAGGGAGCGCCGGTGTATTTCAAACAACTAACCATTGTGCATCATATGGCTAGCTGGGAGTCCTTCCAAGAGATCCTCATCAGGCATTATTCTCGGCAACTCCTTCATGAAATGTACAAGGTGAGATTTAGTTTTTTATTTCCTGATTTTATCTACTGAATGAGCGGTGCATATTGTTCGCTTCAGGTGGTTTTTCAGATAGCATAGTTTATTAAATTAAGGACTTTGCTTCTTATGTGTTCTTGCTTGAACATACACGATCAGTTGTTTTTTTTATCCTTATCTGTTACTGATAAAAAGGTAAAAGAATAAATGCTTAGATGTGAAAATTAATTAAACTTACACATGAATCATATTATGACTGGCTGATTACTCCTTCATCCAATGCAGTCTAAGGCATTGCTGATTTTAAGTTTTCTATTCTCTACTCTAATCAGTTTCTGTGTCCCCACCTCGTAAAATGTTGGGGCATTACAAGGATGTAATGTATACTGAAATGGGGTAGAAGATTTGACTTCATCAGCATTTTTATGGCACTAAAATCCTTAACCAAAGGAAACAAAGAAAGGAAGAAAAAAAGTTTCCTCACTATCATGTATCAATAAATGGATCAAGTGGGACAGTCACGAGCTCCCAAATTGTAGATTTTGAGGCAAGAGCAAGCTCAAATTAAGCTAATCAAAGGGAACTAAGGATTAAGGACTTTAGTCACCAAACTAGGGTTTACATCCACTAATCAAGAAAGAAGAACACTAACTCTCCTTAACATATTCTTCTCTCTTTTTCTCTCTCTCATATCTATATATATATCTATATATATATATATATATGAGAGAGAACGTGAGAGTCAGGATCCGTGTACACTAATGTTTACATCGAAAA
The DNA here is from genome assembly GCA_002174775.1 of Macleaya cordata. Lineage (NCBI taxonomy): Eukaryota > Viridiplantae > Streptophyta > Magnoliopsida > Ranunculales > Papaveraceae > Macleaya > Macleaya cordata. The sequence continues at coordinate 83,302 of MVGT01001779.1, forward strand.
GCGTGCACAAGCTTGTATGACCTACGTGGAGATGATCCAAGGGCTGATTTTTGCCAACTTTTGATGGGGTTAAAAGTTTTATAATGTTGTGACTCTCGGTGAGGATGATCTACATCGTGAGTACATCATCCTCATAAAAATTATCCCTTTGGTCATCAATGTTACCTGGAACTCAGGTCGTTCTGGTATGTTGTACAGGTATGAGGTACGCTACTTTAGGCGTTACGCAGTGCGTTAGGGGTATACCTCTTCAGTACGCGGTTTTGGGTCGTGGTTCATTTTGGAACTCTTTTTCAGGATGCTTTATCTATAAATGAAAACTGTCTTACATTATGTATATACATAGACAAACCTACAACCAAACATTACAATCTTAATAAACTTTAAATATTTTGAAGCTCACACTCACCAAGAAATAAAAACTAGTTAACTAGGTAATCTTTTAGATTTTTTGTCTTTCAAATTTTGGAAAAATCAGGGTGAAAGATTTGGTACGCTAAATTTAGAGTACTGGATCGTTGGAACACCCAAAACCGGTACGCAAGTTCCGGTACGCAATACACTAGGGGGTAGAGTTCCCGGTAACACTAGGTTATTACCATGCGGGATCTACATGGACTGTGTCCATAACATGTTTAAATAAGCATGTCCCTCGATCCTAACTTAGACATATATACTAGCCTCCATACCCCGTGCAAAACACGGGTTTTTTTATTAAAATTATTTAGTTTTAATATTTTATTATTTGCTATTTACTAAGAGATTTTTGGTTTTTATGTTTATAGTTTTATTTGAATAGATTTTTAATGGACTTCTTCTCATTCTCCCGTACATACCAGGATTTTCTTTCTAAAGTTGGAAAAGAAATCTGTTGGGGAGAGAGAATCGTGAGTGTGAACGAGATTTTTTAAGAGATTTTTTAGGCATTGTTCAAAGAAAGAGAAAGTGAGAAAAATATGGGAGAGAGATTTAAGGAATTTCATTAGAGATATAGTTCATATTTAAGTAAAAACTACTTGGAAAGAATAAGAAAGAGAGGAGGGAGTGACACGTGGAAAAATTTAGGGAGGTTAATTTTGAGAGACACGCGGTAGGAGAGGTTTTTCCTATAGACAATAGTATATTATAATAGATATATAATGTCCCAAAGAATTAAGAGAACTCTACAAACTACTTAAGGGGGGTAGCAGCTAGGGTTTTACCAAGTGGCAACGGGTTAGGGTCAACCCTAAGCGGGTTGACGTGTCAAGATTGGTCAGCCCTAACCCTGACTCGTTTATTAAACGGTCAGTTTTCCAAACTCTTAACCCTAAGCGGGTTGGCGGGTTGACCCTAACTAAAACCTAAATTTTTTATCTTAAATTAAAGTCTAATTTTTTTTAGGAAATATATGATTCATGGGTTGGCGGTTGTTCCGCGGGTCGAAGAAGGTCAACCCTAACCCTACTTGTTTAGTTGGTAGGTCGGGTCAAGTTTTGCAAGGTCTACTTGGCACTGAGTGGTATAGGCATCATGGGCCTTGAGCATCATTCCCGCTTCCCTTATGTTGTCTCTATTTGTCATTTTACTGCTGAAGTGTAGTTCGTACGAGGTTTAAAGTTCAAACCCAGAAAGCCCATGAACCACAGGGTTCTGTGCTTCAACTATAATTGCCAACGTCAAACATAAAGGACTACACTCTCCTGATAAAAAATAAATTTTCAAGTTTTGTTCTCCTATCAAAAGCTCCACATAATTTTTTCTGTATTTTGAAAAGACTTAACTATGGATTTTCATTCTAAGATACTCGTGCAATAATTTTTATTTTCACTTAGTTAACTCTAAATACCTTCTTGGAATTGTTTGAATTACAGGTATTTGGTTCTGCTGGTGTAATAGGTAATCCTATGGGGTTTGCAAGGAACATGGGACTTGGCATCAGAGATTTTCTATCAGTTCCAGCCAGGGGCATTTTGAAGGTGTGTAAGTTCATACTATTCAAAGATTGTTAGCATGATCAAACTATAACCATTTATCACAACTTTGAAAATTGGATTCTGCTTCTGCAGAGCCCTTCTGGACTAATTACAGGCGTGGCAGAAGGCACCACAAGCCTTCTTAGTAATACTGTCTATGCCATAAGCAATGCTGCCACTCAGTTCAGCAAAGCTGCGCACAAGGTATGATGACATGTCTAATACCATTCATTTAGTTATTTCTTGAATCACTTCGGGTTTTTATACTAAGAAGGTTTCTGCTTGCAGAGTATTGTCGCGTTTACATTTGATGACCAGGCTGTTACGAAAATTGAAGAACAACGAAAGGGTCTAACAGCACACAGCAAAGGTTTATTAAATGAATTCTTAGAGGTACATGAGAACATCATCTTAGTCTATTCAGTACTTCACCTACTGTAAGTTCTCTCTAGGTCAAAGAGCATCATCTTATCAGTAGATGTTCTACATGTATATAATTACTTGAAAAGACTGGCTTTTCAAAAATGGAAGTTTTACAGAATTACTCACTAAATATTTTACAGTTATAAGGCGATTTTAAAAGAATTACTTTTTAAAATCTTTGATTTGTTACATGCTGATCTATACAAATGGAAGTACATATTCATGTTTATATGATGATAATGTTAAACCTCTTCATAATGCTAACGCAGTAGTAATCCAGCTGCTGAATATGAAGACAGTTATGTCATTCACATTTTTCGTTATCTTTACCAGCTACCATATGTGATTTTGTCCATTTTGAATATGTTTTGTTGATAACTGAAAATAGCAATTAATATTTTCATTGCTCACCAAATCCAATTTTGGTGGAAAGATATCAAACGCCCACCTTGTTCAATGTTTCACACAATTGAACCTTGAGAACACACTTGGTGACAATATTAACCAATTAGGTTGTTGTTGTCACGGATAAAATTACATATGTATCCCTGCAGCAGCAGACAATAAAACATAAGTTACTGTAAAAGTAAATGTTTGGACATGGATGACACAAAACTTGCACAAATCCATAAAAGAGAGAACCTGTATTTCATTAGACAGACTAGTATTTTCCCTGTGAACCGTAGCTTGTTTGGGAAATGAGGTGCACTAATGCTTTTTCCAGGCATACAGTTTCATGAAACTGTAGAACTACCATTTTGTCTCTCCCTCCCTCGAGGTGGATCATGCAAATTCCTCTCTGGGTCAATGAGCTAACTCCTTGATGTGGTTAAATTTATAATTTCTTTCACTATCTTCCTTTGCAGGGCCTTACTGGATTCCTTCAGTCACCAATCAGAGGAGCCGAGAAACATGGCCTTCCCGGAGTCGTCTCAGGTAAGCATGAAGTGAATTTGTCTTCCATTATAACCCTTTATTATAATCACCATCATAAGAAGCACATGAGTGCATGCTCGTGTTCATTTGCAAACATTCTTTGACTGTAGTTGTTGGTTCTCATTTCTTCAGGGATAGCCCTAGGAACAGCAGGACTTGTCGCCAGACCAGTGGCCAGCATTCTTGATGTCACTGGGAGAACTGCGCAAAGCATCAGAAATCGAAGCAGACTTCACAACCCCCATCGTTTTCGGGTGCGTTTTCCTAGGCCTCTAGCTAGAGATCTCCCCTTGCGGCCCTACTCCTGGGAGGAAGCAATTGGGACATCAATGCTTATGGATGCTGATGATGCTAAGTTCAAGGATGAGCTATTTGTCATGTGCAAAGCACTCAAAGAGCCAGGGGATTTTGTCATCATCACTGAGAGACATGTCTTGGTTGTTAGGTGTTCTAGTCTGGTGACCCTAGGTACACCCGACTTTCATGGTGTTGCTGCTGATCCAGAGTGGCAAATTGAAGTCGAGATGAGCTTGGAGAGTGTGATTCATGTTGACAGAGAAGAGGAGGTGTTGAACATTGTTGGAGGAAGCAGTTCAGAGACCCCATTAAGGCAGCATATGCAGAAGAGAGGCACTGCTACAAGGACGAAGCACTGGAGCCATTACAGTACTCCGCTGCCACTTTTCCAGATGAGCATGGAACTGGCTAGCAAGGAAGAAGCAGAGGATGTTTTACAGGTTTTGTTATCTACAATTGAAGCAGGGAAGACCAGAGGTTTGGAGGTGCATGTTTTGCATCAAAGCAATCTCAGGTGAAAAAGAGCATGCATGTTGCAATTTAAAGCTCCTTCCCATTATTGTTTATGCATGGGCACGACAAGAGGATGGTTTTGTTTGTATCCAAGTGAATCAATTAAAGAATGAGGTGAAACTGGACCTGTTTTGGTCTTTTATACTTGTCCCATGCAGTGGCTCTGTATTATGATTTATTGATTTTTTCATGAATAAAAACCGAAAAACTTATGTATGTTTATTGTACAAAAGAAAATGACTACGTTCAATATCACTGATTGGTTGTGGACTATTTTTCTTCTGAAGATGGAAATTTTCCTGAACAATCTGACAAGATAGCATCTTTGTGGGCTATTTTTCTTCTGGCTTTGATCACCAGAAATTTTCTACATCAGAAGAAGATGAATGTACAGTTAGGGTTTTCAGAAATCCAATGGAGTAGTGCTCGTTGTCAGCCCTAAAGGATAGTAGGTTGATTTCGTCAGCACCAGTTAGTAAGCTTCAGCGGCTTAGGTCTGTCCGTATGCTCTTGGAGTTCTAGATAAGGAGACACAATCCCTTAAGATCGTCCCAATTGCATCTAAAAAGGTAACTCCATCTCCATTATTTCCTTTTTCATTTGTTTTGTTAAAGTTTGACAACTTTATTTGACTGTAATTCTACTTGTTATCTGCATTTTTGGAAATTTTCCATTAATTGTGTTTGTTCTTGTTTATTTCTAGTGGAATTGAATTAGTTACATCTGAATTAACAAAGAAATGTAAAGGGGTTGGGAATTGAGTGCACAAAATTCATAGTTGCCTTGAATCTGCATCTTCATTTGTGAAATTCTATGATAACGGATCCTCAATAGTTTTAGTTGAGTCTCTAATTTCAACCAGATTCCCCTTCAATCCAAGTATAATGTACCTAGCTAGCTTCCATGTATCCTTATAGCATGTTTACTTTCATGTTTTTATAGTCCGTTGAACTTGTAAGTGGATTTTATGATTAATATGGCCACTAGTAAAGATCATCCAGAAAGTGATATGGGCTATTTTCAAACCTGATACAGGCCATAAGTGAGATGGGCTGTTTTATTTAAGTAATATTTTTGTTTTGGTCACTATGACTAAAACAGTTTTTTCCTAACCTTTCACCACAACAGCCCCAAAGAACCTTTTACCGACCAACAACACTCCACCTCCAAACCTACCTCCACAACCACAATCTTCAATTAAACCCGTCTTTGTCTTTGTTCATTAATCGACAAGTGAACAATTTTTTTCGGCACCGCAACCGATGATAAAGAAGTTGGGAATAAAACTTCATGAAAGGAGGAATTTTTTCCCAAAATTCCTTGGAAGAGGCTATGGATCTTCCAACTCGCTAAAAGACGGAAAACTTTAATTATTTCAACCTTTTAACAAGCTTTTTCTTACATTTTTTGAGTTTGGAAATCCCAGAGGTTTTACATTTTTACTAGCCTTCTAGCCAAAGCGATCTTCCTTTCCTTCAAAAAATTCCCACAGAAATTTTACATTTTACAGAGCCCCTTTTAACACAGCTTTTAGTCTTTTACACAGCTATGCGGAGGCCCATATGTGAACGATTTAACGTCTGAGTTTTGGTGACGATGTTTTCCTTACAATTTCGTTATAGTGCAGTATCCGAATCTAAATCCGAAAAAAAAATTGTTCTATCCGAATCCGATCTGATATCCGAACGGATACGCCATTTCATAATTTGAATTCGTATCTGGTAATATCCAATTCAATCCAATAAGTTAATCCAATTCATAAACTATCGGAAATCTGATAATATTAAATTTGATTTTATAGATATCAAGATATTTATATATATCTGATAATATTAATATATATATATATATATATATATATATACTAATACATTTTATATAATGTATTATACATAAACATACATATTATATACAATTTTATATACATATAATATACATAATTTCTTGTCGAAACGGATATCCGAGGGATTTGCAGTCATTGTGGAAATTCCATTCTCACTGCGATTAGTATCTTCTCTAGAAGTAAAAGATATACATCTACGTAAAAACAGTCAGTCAAAATGATTAATTTGAATGAAGCTTGACTTCTTAGTTCTTATCAATGATTGAAGAAATGAAAGTGGAGATCCAACTACAAGGAGACAAGTAGTCTGAGACAACATTGCTTTGGCATCTTTCGCCTCTATTTTATTTTTTTGATTTGACACAGGGTACCAGAGAAATCTTGATTTGAATCACCGTCTTTTCTTTGACTCTTGCGCAGCTTGGTAGCGCGTTTGTTTTGGGTACAAAATGGCACGGGTTCAAATCCTGTCATCCCTACCTATTACCTCTCCTATGGGCATGAGATCGATGAAAATTGGACATACATAATTCCTGGTTCTCCTGTAGCTGGATTCTCCGGATTAACGAAGCGAATTCCTTAATATCCGAATCCGTATCCAAAGTAGGAATTTGAATCGGTTTCAGAGTTTCGCCTATCCATTGACATCCTTACATTTAGGTCATTCTCAACGAAATTTATCCCATTATAAAACTTCTAACCCCATCACAAGTTGATTGAAAATTAGCAGTGATTGAGGGGTCCAATTTACAAACTTATATGGCCCACATGAAGATCTTGTTGGACTCCATACCCAACATGGGTGGCTTATTTATAGAGGTGTCAATTAGGTCGTGCCAGCACGGCATAGCCCATCCCATTTTGTGCCAAGGTCGGGCTGGGCAAGCCTCTTAGGCCCAGTGACATGAGCACGATTTTAGGTCAGCACAGCACGAGTCAAGCACCGGACGAGTCAAGCACGATAATGACCCAATGACGACTATTTTTTGTATTTTTACTAAATTAACTCCCCCCCCTCTTATCTCAACCAAAAAATGGCTATTTACAGGGGTATTTTTGGGCTCTTCCTATAAAAACCAAACACCCTCCACCCATTTTCTTCACAACAAATCTCCAACTCTAAGTCTTCATTCTTCATTTCTTCTACATTCTACAACTTCAAAAATATGGACCAGAACGAGCCTAATCAAGGGGAAAAGAGAATTCGAAAACGATCATTCGCAGTATGGGAACATTTTACATTAGAAAGAATGCTAATAAATAGAATACTAGAAGACCGAGTAGCATGTAACATTTGTAAATCAAATTTTGTGAGAAAATCTTCAGGTGACAATGGCCACCTCAAACAACACATTGCGAAATGCAAGGCTAGCAAGACCAAAAAGTAAGATGTGCATTCGTCAAATGACCAACAATAAGTTGATGCACTGCCGATGCCAAATCCCTAATTGGTAGATTCATACGATTTCTCCTTTGGTTCGGGCTCCAAGTCCAAACAATTATAGTGCACCCTGGATCAATTTTGGATCCGGGTCTTATTGTTTCCGAGAAATAAGTAGAGGTGTCAAATGGGTCGTGCTAAATCTAGCACAACATGACACTATAGTGGGCTAGGCCAACACGAAGCACGGTTGGCACGACTCAAATTTGTGCCGAGCCGTGCTATGCCGAGTCATCATTTTGGTCAGCCAAACACGGCCCACTGGCCCAGCACGTTAAGTTCTAGTGCTGGGTTGTGCCGCGCCCAATGTGCCATGGGCCGCTCATTAAATTTTCTGCCCTCTTTTATTGAAATTTGAATTCTAATAAGGAGCTGCCAGCAGGCCACCGTCGCCTCAACGGGCCAGAATCAATAAATTCAATTTTTTTAATATTTTTTTATTTTAACCTATATTTCTTTATATAAATATTATGTAAATTTCTAGTCATTAAACATATTGGATAAAAATATTTTAAAACCTTAAAAATTACATTAACAACTTAAATTATCTGAAGCATAAAAAATTTAAAATTGGAACACCAAGTTGGAATAAAATCAACTAATCAACTTTATTTATTAATAAATTGTTTAAATTGAGTAACAATATGAATCCGCCAATTAGGGATTTGGCATTGGCGGTGCATCAACTCGTCTTTGGTCATTCGACGAATGCTCATCTTACTTTTTGGTCTTGCTAGCCTTGCATTTCACAATGTGTTGTTTGAGGTGGCCCAATGTCACCTGAAGATTTTCTCACAAAATTTGATTTACAAATATTACATACTGCCCGGTCTTCTAGTATTCTATTGAGACCCATAGTTAAGGTCCAAATGGTCCATTGATTTTCAATGAACTTTTGATGAAATTAGAAATTATATAACATGAAAAGGATGGGAGAGCACTCCTTTTTTTTCTGTAAAATACATTTGGTGCTCCCGATGCAAAAAAATTTTCATTTTGTCATACATGCGATTTTTTGAAAATGCAAATGGCACAATTACCCCTCCATCAACTATACTACCTATTCTGTTTCTAGAAAGAAAAGTGAGGCGGAGTAAAGAGAAAAAGAGTTTTTTAAAATTTTAAAATGTAGTAACTTTTAATCTACAAATTAGATTTTGACAAGATTTATATTTTTGAAAAGCATTTTTCAAGATCTTCAAAATGAGACCAGACAATACCAAATTTCAAAAAAAAAAATCATTTACGTACCCAGGTATGGAAACCAAATTGTATATAATAAAAAACCCAGCGAGTATGCAAGTTGTAATTTGCATAGTTCCTTTATGTATAGTTTTGAGTCTCTGCACCTTCAAAATCATATTTGCATTTCAAATAAGCATATTTTGATGTTCACTAAAGTGTGCTTGTGGGATTTTAACCTTAATTTGTCTAGATAAAATCTTATCCCAATATGCATGTTCTAATTGTTGGAAATATTGTAGGAACAGTAAAGAAAACTTGAACGATTCAAGAACTCCAAGGCACATAAAAGCTATCTTTCAAACAATATTTCACCCCTATAATTGCACCAGGGTATACGAAATATGTTTTCAGGATACAATGGAGTCTAACCGTAGGATTTGTGAGTTCAAATGTGCAAGATTCGATCACAACTCAAGAACAATCTTTTTGATCTCTGATAATGCCAAAAAAAACTCTAACTATGCTTTGGTTTACTTAGGATTTCGAAGTGTGTTGAGAATGGCCAACAAACCAAGTATTTATAGCCTTGGAAGCACCATTTCGGAGTGAAAATGGTGACTTTTCTGAACTGGTGCGAGGGGGTATCGATACCCACTGAATGGGTATCGATACTCATTCAAAAAACGACTTCAGATCACCTTGGTATCGATACCCACTGAATGGGTATCGATACAGGCGTGAACTGGATACTACCAGTCGCACCCCTTCAGCAGGTATCGATACTGACTTAGTCAGTATCGATACTAGCCTCATCTGTTGGCTTCCTTTTGGCTGGTATCGATACCAACCTTATTGGTATCGATACTACAGTGACACCATCTCATTTTTGGAAAAGATTAAGGCTCCAATAGCTCCTAGCGACGATGCGCACGTGCGAAGTGCAAAGTGCGCCACAAAAGCGCCCAATACGCCCTAAACGCCCAATCGCCCTTTCGCACACGCACGTGCGCGTGTGCGTGCGCGTGTGCGGTGGTGCTTTGCACCACCTTATCAATTCCAATGAGGACCCAACACTTAAAAGATAAACTCTAATAAGTGTAGTCACTTATAAACCTCAACATTCCAAGTCTCCCAAGCAATGTGGGACTAAACCAAAGAAGAGTTAAAGCTACAAACCCACCCAAAGCTATTTTGGAAAATTTTACAACAATCCCCCACCATTTTCAAAATAGATATATGTTTTGAAAATAATATATAATATATATAAGGAGTAGCTGCATCACATAAAGTGATTACCTACGTACCCAAATGGGATCAAGCCTACGTAGTTCTTACAACGATAGAGAAACTGAAGAGATCAAACTTTGGCATTATCGCGAAACTCGTACATAAATGATAAGTGTCTTCAGGACTTGAACTTTCACTTAGTGCAAACTATTCAAAGCTTTATCCAAGCGCTATGGTGAACGGATCTTGAACCAAGGGCTCTTAAGGATAAGCCGGAATTGTCGCACATACTTGTTTCATTAGTAGAGTGTTCTTATTACCCTGCACATTAATGGCCATGCGCATATATCCTGATTTCATAAGTGCTTTAGAGAGTGTCTAATTCTCATAGAAACGGCCTGATTTCTTCACTTATATAGGTAAGTCCACATGAAGTGATCCTGTGAGTCACTACTTAAGATTTGGACTTATTAAGGATATGTATCCATCCTCTATCATACAGGAACCAACACTAGAATTTTAGAATGGGAAAGTTATAATTCTTAGTGTTTTCCATAATCACTCATTGACTTGTTTGTACCCATTGAACCTTGACTTTTTCAAGACATAGGTTGGGTTCCCATCAAAGGTAATTGATTTAATTCTGTAGACACAAGTCCCATTCCCTTAGAAGTCTTAGAGATCATCTCTCTAGACAAACCTTTTGTTAATGGATCCGCTAGGTTCTTGTTTGACTCCACGTAGTCAACCGTAATTACTCCATTCTTGAGTAATTGCCTTAGATATTGGTGTCTTAGACTTATATGTCTTGACTTACCACTGTAAGTCTTGCTGGCCACCCTATACAAAGTTGCTTGGCTATCACAGTTAAGCATGATTGCTGGAGTAGGCTTCTTCCAAAGTGGTATATCCACTAGAAGGTTCCTTAACCATTCTGCTTCTTTGCAAGCATCAGCCAAAGCTATCATTTCTGCTAACATAGTTGAGTCAGAAATGCAAGTCTGTTTCTTGGATCCCCAAGATACAGCAGCTCCACCTAAAGTGAAAATCCATCCTGTTGTGGATTTAGATTTGGACTCAATATTGTTCCAACTTGCATCGCTATATCCTTCTAATACAGCGGGATAACCTTGGTAATATAAACCATAGTTTATAGTACCTTTTAGATATCTGAGAACTCTAGAGATAGCATTCCAGTGTTCTCTCCCTGGATTACTTGTGAAACGACACAACAATCCCACAGCATATGCTATGTCTGGTCTTGTGCAATGCATAGCATACATAAGACTCCCAACAACACTAGCATATTTAAGCTGATCAAAACACCTCCCAGTGTTCTTTTCTAATTTGACATTTGGGTCTACTGGAGTAGATACGGGTTTATCTTCCCAATACTTATACTTGTTAAGTATCTTTTCTATGTAGTGATTTTGAGTCAAAACATAGCCATTCTTTCTTCTAAGAATTTTAATTCCTAGGATCACATCAGCCTCTCCCAAGTCTTTCATGTCAAAACTAGAAGCTAGAAACTTTTTAGTTTCCTCTACACAAAATAGATTAGTCCCAAAGATAAGCATATCATCTACATATAAACATATAAATACACATGCATCATCATCAGTTTTATAGTAAATACATTTGTCAGCATCATTAACTTTAAAACCGGCAGATAACACTATCTTGTCAAATTTCTCATGCCATTGCATAGGTGCTTGCTTTAAGCCATAAAGTGACTTAACTAATTTGCACACCTTACGTTCTTGCCCTGCAAGGACAAAGCCTTCAGGTTGTTCCATATATATTTCTTCTTCCAAATCTCCATTTAGGAAGGCTGTTTTTACATCCATTTGATGGATAACCAAGTTATGGATCGATGCAAGAGAAATTAAAACTCTAATAGATGAAATCCGAGCTACAGGTGCATATGTGTCAAAGTAGTCAATACCTTTTCTTTGAGTAAATCCTTTTGCTACAAGTCTTGCTTTGAACTTGTTAATAGAGCCATCTGCATTCAGCTTCTTCTTGAATATCCACTTACAACCTATGGGTTTTGCTCCTGGAGGAAGATCAGAAAGAACCCAAGTCTGGTTGTACATGATGGAATTCATTTCATCGTCGATTGCTTCTTTCCAGAAAAGAGCATCACGGGAACTCATGGCTTCATTGAATGTAGATGGTTCATCTTCAACATTCAGAATATATTCTGTATGTTCTTTCACCATATTTCTATCTCCTTCTACAAGGTAGATAAGAAATTCTGGTCCAAAGGATTTATCTATCCTTTGCCTCTTACTTCTTCTAGGTTCAACCTCTTGAACTGGTTCGTGAACCGGTTCAGGTACATGTATATTTAAAGGTTCATTTCCAATTTGAGGTTGGTCTGTGTGGATCTCTAATTGTTCTAAATTTTTAGGTTTAGAATTAGTTCTAGTTAGGTTCTCAAAAAATTCTACATCCACAGATTCTATAATAGTGTTCGATTCTAGATTTAGAAATCTATAACAAACACTATTACTAGAATAACCTATAAACACACATTTGTCTGTTCGGTCACCTAGTTTAGGTCTCTTTGGGTCTGTTTTTCTTACATAAGCAAGACACCCCCACACTTTGAGACGACTCAAGTTTGGTTTCCGATTAAACCACAACTCATAAGAAGTAATATTAGAATTCTTTCTAGGAATTCTATTCAGAATGTAACATGCAGATAATATAGCTTCTCCCCATAAATTCAATGGAAGGTCCGAACTTAACAACATAGCATTACACATGTTAACCAAACTTCTATTCTTGCGTTCAGCAATCCCATTCTGTTGAGGTGTATAGGGTGCTGTGAACTGATGGATAATCCCATTATTTTCACAGAACTTAGTGATTTCAGTAGAATCATATTCTCCTCCCCTATCTGATCTTACTGCTTTAATCTTCTTGTTATGTTGATTTTCAACTTCTGCTTTGAAAATTAAGAACTTTCCAAAAGCCTCATCTTTCGATTTTATAAGATATACATAAGCATATCTAGAAAAATCATCGATGAATGTAACAAAGTATTTGTTACCCCCACGACTTAAAGTTTCCTTTAAGTCACATACATCTGTATGTATTAAATCAAGAAGTTCAGAAGATCTCTCAACAGATTTAAACGAAGGTCTATGGATTTTAGATTGTGCACATGCTATACATTTGCTAATATTATCGGAAACACATTTAGGAATTAATCCTAAGTTAGACATGTTCTTTATAGAACCATAGTTCACATGTCCTAGTCTACCATGCCACAAAGGAAGAGACTCAACAATATAAGCAGAAGTAACTTTATTGATTAAGTTAAATTGAATCATCCCATTACAAGAATAACCCTTTCCCACGAAAACTCCATTCTTGGATAAGACTAGCTTATCCGATTCATACACAAGTTTGAAACCTCTCTTATTAAGGAGATCACCAGAGACTAAGTTCTTAGTCATATCTGGAACATGAAGAACATCCATTAAAGTAAGAGTCTTCCCTGACGTAAACTTGAGATCCACGGAGCCAGTACCAACGACCTTAGTGCGGACATCGTTTGCCATTTTTACTTCACGTCCATCACTGATTTGATCGTAAGTTTTGTACAACTTTCGATCCTTACATATGTGGATGGTTGCTCCTGTATCCAACCACCAACCAGAGTCGTTGCTTACACTATGTGCTTCTGACACCGTTGCAATGAAATTCCCTTCTTCGGTCATGTTTGCTTGATTCTTCAAGTTTTTCTTCTTGATGCGACAATCCTTCGCAAAATGACCGGGTTTGCCACAAAAGTAGCAATCTCCCTTATTCTTTTTATTCTTGTTTTTGTTCTTGAACTTGCTGTCATTCTTTGGCTTCAGATTGGTATGCTTGGATTTGTTATCCTCAACCATGTTTGCCTTAGAAAGATCCTCAGATTTTTCTTCACGTTTCCGTGAATCCTCTTCTATACGAAGGTGATACAGCAAGGATTCAATAGTATACTTCTTCTCATCATGTTTGAGTTTCTTCTTGTAGCCATTCCATGACTTTGGAAGACATGCAATGATGACTCCAACCAAGAACTCTACAGGGAGAATAATTTCTGCCACTTTAAGATCACTGACGATATTAAGAAAACTATGCGCTTGCGCAAGTATAGACTTATCGTCAGTCATCTTAAAACTCATGAAATTACCGATCAAGAATTTCTGATTACTAACCTCTTCGATGCGGTATTTCTCTTGTAAGGTAGTCCACAACTCTTTAGCAGTTTGGATATGTCGATGGGCCGTATAGATGGTGCTGGAAAGTGCATTGAGAATGTGTCCACGGCATAAGAATTCTTCTTCTTTCCTTTTCATTCTCTCCATCTTTAGTTCAGTTGAATCTTCCGGTGTTTCGTCAGGAATAGGTTGAAGATTCTCGCCCAGAATGTAAGACAGCTTCAATGTTGTTAAGAAGAACATCATCTTCTCTTGCCACCTAGTAAAGTCTTCTCCATCGAACCTTTCAAGCCTTGTGAAGTCTTGGTTCATCACTTGAATGGATTGTGACACTGTTCCCTCCATTTGTGAAAATATTGTTTGAAAATTGTTGGAAAAATTGTAGGGACAGTAAAGAAAACTAGAACGATTCAAGAACTCCAAGGCACGTAAACGCTATCTTTCAAACAATATTTCACCCCTATAATTGCACCAGGGTATACGAAATATGTTTTCAGGATACAATGGAGTCTAACCGTAGGATTTGTGAGTTCGAATGTGCAAGATTCGATCACAACTCAAGAACAATCTTTTTGATCTCTGATAATGCCAAAATACTCTAACTATGCTTTGGTTTTCTTAGGATTTCGAAGTGTATTGAGAATGGCCAAGAAACCATGTATTTATAGCCTTGGAGGCACCATTTCGGAGTGAAAATGGTGACTTTTCTGAACTGGTGCGAGGGGGTATCGATACCCACTGAATGGGTATCGATACTCATTCAAAAACGACTCCAGATCACCTTGGTATCGATACCCACTGAATGGGTATCGATACAGGCGTGAACTGGACACTACCAGTCGCACCCCTTCAGCAGGTATCGATACTGACTTAGTCAGTATCGATACTAGCCTCATCTGTTGGCTTGTATCGATACCAACCTTATTGGTATCGATACTACAGTGACACCATCTCATTTTTGGAAAAGATTAAGGCTCCAATAGCTCCTAGCGACGATGCGCACGTGCGAAGTGCAAAGTGCGCCACAAAAGCGCCCAATGCGCCCTAAACGCCCAATCGCCCTTTCGCACACGCACGTGCGCGTGCGCGTGCGCGTGTGCGGTGGTGCTTTGCACCACCTTATCAATTCCAATGAGGACCCAACACTTAAAAGATAAACTCTAATAAGTGTAATCACTTATAAACCTCAACATTCCACATCTCCCAAGCAATGTGGGACTAAACCAAAGAAGAGTTAAAGCTACAAACCCACCCAAAGCTATTTTGGAAAATTTTACAACACTAACTTGCATAGTCATGTTTGCATAGTTTTGAGCATCTGCACCTTTTAAATCTTATTTGCATTTCAAATAAATATATCTTGTTGATGTTTAGTAAGGTATTGAAGTTTATAGTAACTAAATTCAAATGTAAAAGCCCATATGTGCTGACTTATTATGCATAATTCTGAGTATGCAAGTTGTATTGGGTTATTTGCATAGTCTACTTTTCATCTTAGTTATTTTTTTAAGCTTATATGCATTTCAAATTTGTATGTTTAATATTCAGTAAAGTATTGAAGTTCATGGTAAAAAAATTCAAATGAAGAAACTCATATTTTGCAAATTCAACTGTTGTATGCAAATTTTATTTTGCATACTAGAATTTGCATACTAACGTATTCAGATCTGAGCTTGCATTGCTTTGTGAATGAATTTTTTTTCTTTGAATTTGGTAGTCATGCCGGTGTTTGTTTTAAAGATCATGAAAAATACTTTCCAACTATATAAATTTTGTTCAAATCTAAGTTATATTTTAAAAGTTATGGCTATTTTAATATGAGGAGGGATATTGCAACATACCTTATTGCAACAAACTTTTTATGGAGCTCACATGGAGATGATTCAATGTCTGATTTTTGGTGAAGATGTTCTCATTACCATTTAGATTATCATATCCGAAAATCGGCCTATTTAGGCCAATCCAATTATTCCCAATAAAAAATTTACCAAAAATCAACGGTCTTAAAAAAATACTAAAATTTGTCAATTTTTAGTGGTTTGATTTAGGGTGTTAGAAGTTTTAGAATGAATTAATTTTTAAATATGATGGTCAACATGGTGAGGAGAATATCTCCATCGAAAATCAGCCCTCATCTCCAAATTGGCCCTACAAACAAGTATGTTGCAATACTTTTGCAATAAGGTATGTTGCAATATCCCTCCTCTTTTAGTATTACAACTAATTTAAAAGTTGACTTTTCTCTCTCCGCCACCTGTCCAAAACAACAAGATTTTTCCATCATTCTGCGCTATATTATGGGCTTTTTTGTCTTTTAGCTGAATTTTTTGATTAGCGTGCAGAATCTTAAGTGTGGGGGATTAACTACACACAATAAAAATGATTGTCCTATACGTGCTTTTTAAAGGCATGCAAAGACGCCACACTCATTTTTCGATTATATAATGAATTAATTTCATGATATAATGATCTACATCATGAGGTGAACACCCTTGAAATCAGCCCTTCTATCATTTTCATATGGGCCCACTTTGCTCCCAAAATAAGTGGCGCTTTCTCGTTCTTTTCTTTTTTTTTGAGGGAAAAGGGTATAAATTTATTGAAATCTACAACAGATCAAGAAAGAAACTGTGCAAGTCACCAAAAATGTAATCCAAAATGAATGATAAAAGGGAAACAATTAATGACATGGAAAGCAGCTGAGCTCACTTGAAACTGTGACCAACCAACCATTCATTAATCAAATCAAATATTTGCTCTAGCTAGCTCATTGGCATAGCAGCACAAAACCACTAATGAAAGCAAGCAAATCATCCATCATTTCTTGTTAGTTCATCCAACATCAAATCCCTAATAAAAATTATTAATACCCGTCCATCCATCCACACTCAAATCATTACAATTTCAAAAAACCTCAGTTTTGAATGCACATATTTACATAATAATTAAAATAAAAATAAAAAGCAAAAAGAAAAAAAAACCCATGGGGACCACCATTTTTTTGTGATAGGCTGGCTTCAAGAACGTGACTGAGGACCAATTGGAATCCGGTGGTGGATGATGAATGGGGGATGGGGAAGAGGAAAAACTCTGTTCAATGCTGCGGCTGATACTCCGGATTAAACGCGAGTGCTTCCCGGAAGATGAGCTCCTTCATCTGTTCCTCTGATAGTGCGTGCTGCTCAAAATCAAAACTGAATGGAGTCAAGCAGACCGGCTCATCACTGATGTCGTGCAGGGATGCTAGGTACGGATGCGCCAGGGCGTCTTCAACTGCACCACCATCCAAAAAAAATGCAAAAGATAATATATTATTGTGAAGAAGAAAAGTTAGACATGGAATCATGAGTGAGAGAGATGACAGGCAAAAAAAATATACCTGTAATCCTCTGCCTAGGATCAAAAGTTAACATCTTTTCAACAAGATCAATGGCAGACGGGTGAACATGAGGGAACTTCTCAGTTAACAATTGCCGAGGGTGACGAGGAAGTTGCCGAATGTATCTCTTTGCATTATCATTCACAAACCCCAAGTCAGCTTCAGATGGGGTGCCAATAAGCTGCCATGAACAAAATTAAGTTGCTCATACTGAAGAATGGATAAACTAAAGCATTGTGTATATAATTGAATAGATTTGTATGTAATAAGACCATGAAGCAAGGATGTTTAAGGTGGTCCACACATGCATATGAGTAAAAATCATATGCACATGAAAAAATGTACAAATCTGTGTGCCATAAGCACGTTATAATGGCATATGCTAGCATGAGAAAAGAAAAAAGGGACATAACATATCTGGCTAAATGTGTGCATTTTCCAAACTCAGCCAGGGTTTTACTACAATTACTAAATTTGAACGTTTAATATTGAGATGCAAAAATCAGTATATCCACAAATTTTAATTACCAACACCCAATCCCTAGATCATCTTTTAATGTCATTATAGCAATTATCCTTAAGCTCTTGGTTTAGTTTGTGTTGCCTGTTTGTTCTTTTTCTAAGGAATGATTAAGCTTGGCCTCAAAGGTGAAGAATTTGACAAACTGAAAAGAAGTATATGATGTCTAGTAAGTACTCAGTAGAAGTTTTTTAGACACCCAAGTCTACAGAATTGAAGTTAAACAAAAGGTAATCACCTCCAATAGTAAACGTAGCTGATGTACATGATCTCTTCCAGGAAATAAAGGTTTTCGGTCCATCAATTCCATGAAAATGCAACCCACAGACCAGACATCAATTGCAGCAGTATATTCTGACGAGTTCAGCAACAGCTCAGGTGCCCGATACCATCTCGTTACAACATACTCTGTCATAAAATCAGTTTCCGAAGTGATACGTGCAAGTCCAAAATCACATATCTTTAGATCACAATTGGCATTCAGGAGGAGATTGCTTGGCTTCAAGTCCCTATGCAGAACATTTGCAGAATGTATGTATTTCAATCCACGAAGGATCTGATACAAAAAGTACTGCACCAAACATCCAAGAGAAAAGGTATCATTATTTATCTCCAACACAAGATCTCTAGTGAATCCAGCAATAAAAATTATACAAGGGTTACAAATAACCAATCTCATAGACACAATAACTGCAAGTCTCAAGCATCAGAAAATGGATACACAAACACAATTGTATCAAAGTATAAGTGAAATTGATTCGGAAAGCTGGCGTCTATTTAGGATTTCTATTACTGGTCATGCCACACATGAAATAGTATTTCTCTCCATACATATCAATATGAGTTCTATTGATGGATGAATTTATAGACACAGAAGTAAAATGTGTATTGAAAATGTATCATGTGAACCAACATCACTGCGTATTTAAATTGCATAAACATTGTAAAGATTTTTCGTAGTGATTCTTTATATTTTCATCTCATTGTTGTTTATAAGACCCTTATAGTCGAGTAAGGTACAGATTTGATTGAATCGCCATCCTAGACTTTGTATGGGGAACTTCGCCAAATCTCAGGGATATATACAACGACCCGGTAGATAAGATTCCCATTTCCTTAAAACGGGAAAAAGACATCCCCTTCCTGACTTCCTGTAGTAGTGTTTCGTAATGATTTTCAGACCATCCTATGGTTGTTCAAGGATCCTTTCATGCCCTAATAAATCGACTAATTAAACTCATGTTTCTATAATCAATTATATCCCCCAATCAAATTGGGGGCAAACGCCTATGAAAAGATCGCTTGGATTTAAGAAAACGTCGATTGGAAATAAAAAGTAATTATTCTAAGTGGTTATTCTATTCTGGGTAATGAAGAACTTGCCATTCTTAATTCTTGGGTTCAGGAATTCCTCTATAACTTAAGTGACACAAGAAAAGCTTTTTCTATTCTTTTATTAACTGATTTATGGGGCGAGTGGAATCCGAGAAAAACTATTCCACTATTCCTGAAAAACTTGGAACAGGGCCTTCTTCTTTTTTTGCACCCGTAGTCTAGTGACATTTTGAAGATCTTATTTGAGTGAACACTTCACTGATCCCAGTCATGGTTTGACGACTCGGGATCGGAGGCTGGATTCCACCGACACCAAGTCGGTTCAGTCAGATTGGCTGATCAAGACCCAATCCCATGTGATCCAAAGAAATTGGTTTTTTGTAAGATAAGTGAACAAATGTATTATACAAGGTTAGTTCTGTCTTTTCATACTTTTAGGGCTCTCCTTATGTATAATTTTGCTTTCTTTGTACATCGATTACTGCACTTTGAATAGAGACTACAACTTTGACTCTTTGATTGTACTTTGAATGGAGAGTAGATTTGGAGTTGAAGAGAAACCTATCACTCCCTCTCTTCCAATGTCTCTCAATCTTAGCTGGGGTTGGTTCTGCAACTTCTGATATGATCACTATGGAGTTCGAAGTTTGCGACAAAGGAACAGAGCTTTAGCAATCAAAGATTTCTTTTACTAATTTCGGGTTCTAGGGACGTATAGGATAAGGTTCTGGTCAACGACATTTTAGGATTAGGGTTTTTTCTAACGCATTTTTCCAATTATAGCTTTTGGCTTTTGGCTTTTGGCTTTTGGCTTTTGGCTTTCCTTGAACAAAACAGAAAGATATGCCCAAAATTTTCTTGTTTAGGATATTTGATTTGGTTGGTACTTTCTGGTTGGAATTTCTGTATTTAGTTGGTATTTTCTTGGAGATTCATAGTTCTGCTTCCTCTATTTTTCTGTTAACTAAGAAGAACAAGAAGAAGAAGAAGAAAGATGAAAAAGAGAAGAGGAAGCTCCGGCTCAATATCTGACCTGTCCAGCTGATCCAGCACTGATAAGGCCGATCCCTGACCTGGTCGACTCGATCCCATGTGAGTCACGAGTCACAGTGGTCAGTTGGAGCAGTGCTTACCAATATCGATCCATTCCGGACGATCTGTGGGTGGATCAGCGGATCCGGCCAACTATGATCCCAGTCCCTGCTACCAAAAACAAGCACGCAATCCAGGCGCACAGAGGGTCAAACAGAAATGCAAAGCAAGGGGAGGCTAGGACACTTTTTAACCACTTAGGCGAGGGGTCCTTATTAAGCCTTGCGTCGTGTGGGCCTTGGCAAGATGATGATAATTGAACACACCGGGGGAAGATGATGATAATGAAGTTGTTTTAGGAAATGATGTACAATGATTTAGTTGGAAGTTTTTGACAATCATTTTCAATGCTATTGAGAGTTGAGGTGTTGACTATCTTTTTCTTTTTTTCTTTTTTCTGATCGGTGTTACCGGCTCATTGTTATTTATGTCTTCAATGAGTAAATATGAGTACTATAAGGGTAAAAAAACACTTGGCATGTGAAAGCCGAAAAAAGTAGGAAACTTGGAATAGCAAGCAAAATAGAAAGGGAGGTATCACAAAAGTATATCCAAGACGGAGTGCATGGAGCAAAAAAATGAAGAGATCAGATAGCAAAATGAAATCAAAATAAGAGAAAGAACAATATCAAACGTGTGAAACATCGAGTGAACATTTAAAGAACTGAAAAAGAATGCTCTAGAAAGCCATTTATGAGAGAAAGGGGGGACAGGGAAGGTAGGACTACCATATGAAACACCAGATAAAACCCTGAAAATGATAGATATGTCTCTCATATATGGTGGTTAAAAAGATACGTTATAAGTAAGATGATCTATAAATAGACAGGATAAACAGAAGTTGGGAGGAAAAAAAACTAGGAGACGATAAAAGTACTCAACAGTAACACAAGTACCCGTGCCTTTAATACGGTTTTTATCTTTTGTACATTTTGCTTGTCATTCAAGACTCACGCCTTGCTTAGGCGTGTGCCTCGCTTTGCGACTTGCACCCTAGATGATATAGTTGTGAACCTTAAGTACACCCATAACCACATTGAAAACAGGGTCCCAGGCAGGTTAAAGATAACAAGGAATGCCTATCTAAGGTAATGAGCTTTCACACATTGGCTAGGTGCAGCAATGCACATTTTAAATCTCTTATTTGAGAGAGTTATCATAACAGCCCTCACTACATGAACATTGCACCTGACTCAGACCCCTAATGCCTAAAACAGGGTCTTGCAAGTAAGTAAGACCCAAGGCTTCCATCACTAACGTACTAGGCCTTCAAGTGTTGGCCTAGCTGCATATAAATCAACAAATTAGAACAAAGAATACATATACAAATCTTCTTCTTCTTATTCCAAATGAAAGATAAACATGTTTTTCCCAAATACAAAAAAATGGTTGACATGTCCTTGTAATGAATTTAAGGTGCTAGGCAACGATAATTTCCCTATTGTATGATATTGTTATTGTTCCATAACCATAGAAATGAATCTTCCAACATTTTCTGGCTAGGCAACATGGTTAAAGGATGGACCACAAGATCCTCTGCCAGATGATACATGTGTTAGACGAACCCAAGCTAGAACAGGCCCTCAGATGAACCCCCCAGGGTTTTGATATATCAATTTTGAGAATGTGTTCTCCATTTATTGTATCTTTGCTCAATTTGTAGCAGAGTTACCAATATGCAATTCATCTGAGCTGAAGATTTATTCAGGCAAGAAATCAGAACTCAGAACCTAAGAGTGTTAAAATGATGCATATATTCTGTATACTTCAGTTAGGAAATTCTCACTCTATCAAGATCCGGATCTGAGGTTTTTCTAACAAGTTGAATTTGCCATAACAGTACTCATAATTATTTTCCTTCACAAGTATTTGAATAGGATTATTTTCAGACTTTCTATGGACAGGTGGATAAAATAAAATAGATATATTAAGTCCCAATAGTGCAACAAGAACCAACAATTTAATTACATCTATTATGCTCTCTAAAATCCCAATACTATGTAAGTTTAAGATAAAACCTGACAATGCTCCTCGGATAATGCTTGGTTTGAACGAATTATCTGATGAAGATCAGTGTCCATCAACTCATATGCAATATAAACATCATTAAACGCCCCTCGGTCAGGTGGTGGTATTATATCTCTAATCGCCACAACCTATATGACGAATACGATTTCCATCAGTCAGCATCAGATTTTTGTCAAGCTGTATGAGGAGTTGAGGACACAATGAAAATGGCATTCGGCTTAAATAATATAAAAAACAGGGAAACAGAGAAAACCAGAAATATTACTTTCAGTCATGCACAAAATTTGTGTGTCCAAATCATAGTTAGCAAATTCGCTAATAATTCACGTACTATTCACGAATTATTTATTCTTACAATAAAAGAATTAATCGGACGGTTAAAATTCGCAGTTCGACAGACTAAACGAGTTAAACACGAATTTAATTGTAGACGTCTCAATAGGTGCCAAAAAATTCGGCCCAACCTTTTGATTTGTCACTGTCCTTTGAGAAAAATGAGACTGTTTTGTACGTTCCAACTGAAGTGAAAAGAGAGAGGAGAGAGAAGAGGAGGAAAGGAGAAGGACAAGTGTCTTTACAGTACTAAGCATTTATTGTTTGCCAGCCTTTTTTTTTTAAAAAAAAACCAGCAAAAGGCTATTTATAGTCAGGTCAAAATCATTCCATATTTACTCTCTCTGTAATCATATACCCACTTCATCGGTGCTCCAAAGAGATTTCGTCTCTGAAATTCTCTCATGTGCTATTTTTTTATGGCGAATTTTTATCCGAATGTGTTCTTAACGAATACGAATTTTGATGTCACCATTTCCTTAGCGTATTGCGTTCAATTGACCGAATGTTGGACCGAATTTTCAACTCCACAAAAGGAATTAAACATGAATATTGCTCAGTACGATTTTTTGCCGTATGCCAAATTGCTAACTATGGTCCAAACCAAATATATAGTTGCATACTTGTACTGTCGTGGGGAAGTCTCTAACAGGAAATTAACCTTATTACTTCTGTAGTTGGTGTTCTTGCACCAAGTGAAAAGAATAGTATATATCAATTAGGATTAAAGAGAAAGCGATTGTACAGTTTACCATAGGAGAAAAAAAAAAAACACATTGCATAAAGTAATTTGGAGTAACATATGTTTCTTGCTGTTAGTCACCAGTTCGTATCTCTGATTTTTTCAGACATCTAAGAAAAGGTGGTCTTGATGACCATAGACAGATCTTACAGTTTCAGGTTTTATTTCTTTTATTTGAAAAATATTTTTAAATTTAATACTAGACTTTTTTAAAAATTAGATGGTAAAACTACATCAAAATATAGATCAATTCCATCTCCAAAGGTGTTGAAAAGGGTTAGTACCAATGTTCAAAATGAGCAGTTTGGCACTGAGGTGGTTTGCTTCGAAAAGGTGAGGCATAGCACCAATGAGATACTGAGGCATAAGATATTAAGATTCATCTTCAAGAAAAAACATAACTAAAAAATTCTAGAAAATTTAGAAGCAGCATATGATGTCAAAAATTACTTATATAACCATAATGCCCAAAATTCAAACAACATCTAATGTGCACTATGTATGAAATAGGAAATAGCCTCACTATGCCTCAAAGCAATAGCCTCACCATGCCTCAAAGCAATAGCCTCACCTGCAAGAGGTGTAAGCCTCATAGCATAAACTTTACTTGAGGCTATAGCATCAAAGCTAGATATGGTAACACAAACCTATCTGAATAAATGAAAAAGCATATTTCCTTTCTATTCACAAGCATGTTGATAGTATCTACCAATTAATTAGTGTTCTATTCTGGGAGCCAAATAAAGTCCCACCCCTTAGAAGGACGAAATGTGCAACATGCAGAAACTAGAAACTACAAGGCTGTCCAATCTAATGTACTATAGATTAGTAGTTTCAGATGTTTCGGATGAGAAGTATCAACGAGGGATTGATATTAAAAGGTCTCAAATGTAATATATTTTAGAGATAGTTAGAAGTAGAAAGAAAGAAAGAAAAAAAAAAACACGACGACTTGGGACAAAATATGGTATTAAAAAAGTGAAAAAGGAGGTAGTTGAAGAATCTAAGGGGAAAGACAAAAGTTTCAATGACATAAAGAACCTGATGGTAGAGTTATGAGATTCAAAATAAAAAAGATGTGCTGGCAGAATACTCAGCAAGGGATTGGAATGAGAAGCTTGTAAGGTGGGTACAAGAGAGTGAAAGTAGATACATGTACAATGTTGCAAGAATGAAAGACGATTTATGTTAAACTCGAGATTTCAGATCAGGTTACAGTGTAATTGAGAAACAGAATATCTTGATATAGATGCATTGACGCAGTATTGTTTTTTTAAGACTTTACTGACTTTTAATCTTTTTTTCTTCTTCATTTTTCATTTTTCACTTTTCTTTAGCCCTTCTGGTTTTCTCTAAAATATGAGATAAATATAGCAGAAATTAGAGAGTTAATAATCCAAGTCATAATTAAATAAAAAAGCTCACTTAATATTGAATTAGAAAGTGTTATAATCTGACATTAGCCAATTATGGGATTGGTGGTGGTATATGTGCACGTGGGCACCCTTCCCTTGCAAGCCTGTTTTAATGGGCAAGTTCTACCCAAGGGTTCATATCAGAAAGAACACGTCGATTACTATAGAGGTAGTTGCATCTTGGTTTAGCATTTTAGTGTAGAGAACTATATGTTTGAAAATGGAAGATGGGATTTAAAAGAGAAGAAGCATTAAAATAATTAGTCAGCACTCACTGACGTTTTCATGGTCCATATGGCGGAGGAGCTTAATCTCGCGGAGAGTCCTCTTGGCATCGATCTTGTTATCGAAGGCGTTGGCGATCTTCTTGATTGCCACTTGCTCATTCGTCTCCGAATTCAAAGCCGAACTTTTGCCCAACACATCAAAACAAAAAAATATAAAGGAAGAATTTTTGAATTTGATAAATGAAATGAAGAGAAATGGTAATTGAATTTGACGATAACAGAAAATGGATAAATGAATGAAATTTACCAGACAATACCGTAGGCACCCTTGCCAATGGGCATGATGGGAGGCTTGTACTTGGCGGTGACCTCAAATATGTTACCGAATATGTTGTACTGTATGAACCTCCCACCATGACTCAGGATCGCCGGTATACTCTCCATTCCCAATGCTCCTGGTTGAGGTAATTCCCCTGCTGCTGCTGCTGCTGCTGCTGCTGCTGCGGTGGCAGCGCCGGCAGGTGGAGGAGGTTGAGGTGGTCCTCCCTCCACCGATGCCTCCCCCATCACCGTATCAGAAGAGGGTTCTTGGGCTCCGTCCATTTCCTACCTTTACTCCTTTTTCCTTCAGATATGAAACCCTAGAGAAAAGAAAAATAATAATACTGATGTGATGAATTGAATTGAATCTTTTTTCCTCTCTCTCTCTTCTTTCTCCTTCTTCTTTTTCTCTCTCTATGTTTTCTCTCTCTATCTTGTGTCTGAGTAAAGGTCCTGCCTTGGCTCACAAAAATGAAAAAGAAGAACCAATTAATTAGCAGCAAAAAGAAGATGAAAACAAATGAAGAAAGAAGGGATTGATTAAGGACGAGCGAAGGGAAGCGAGGGCCCTGTTTTATTTTTTATTTTTTTGACTTATTATTATTATTATTCTTTTTGTTTAATAATTTAATTTTTAATTAAAAAATAAGGGAATTATGGAAAGAAAGAGAAAAGCAATAAATAAATAAATAAATAAATAAAGGGCGGAAAGAAGAAGCTAAAAAACTGTTCCTCGCTTTCTCTCTGTTCTAATCTCTCGCTTTTGCTTCGCTGACTCTGACCGACTTCTTCTTTGGGGCTGTCATTTGTAGGAGGGGAGTATTGTGTTGTCGTCATCAGTCATCATCCTTCGATCGTACATGTACAAATCAAACAAGGTGAATGGCTCAAGATTTTGTTACGAGTATTGAATGGTTTCGTGGAGTTTTATGAACTTAAAATTTCTGTGTAAAGGATTTTGATGGAGTCTTGCAAAATTAGGATTTTGAAGTCCAATCAAAAAACAAAAAGACTCAAGATTTTGATGGAGTTTTGCAAATGCTCTAACTATTAATTTAAGATTATAAGGGAGTTTTGCAAATACTTATGTTAGTGGTTATGGAATTTAAAGTTCATAATTTTAATGGATAAATAATACTATTTATACAAAGAGACTTACAAGAAGGGGTCCACATAAATAAGATCCAAGCGCTAATTTTTGGTGATGTTGATCGAAATGGTGTACTTCATAGCTTCACAAAAAATCAGGCAATTCTAAAACTTCTAATCCCATCAAAAGTTGATTAGTAATCACCGGTTCTTATTCTAACGTAACTGATTTTCTTATCGTTGATTTCAAATCAGCTTTAAAACGGAGTTAGAAGTTTTAAAATAAGTTGATTTTTTGTGAGGACATGGAGTCCACTATGTAGATCATCCTCGCCAAAAAACTAAGTCGTTGATTGTATCCATATGGACCCCACAAGGCTTAGAAATCTGTCTTATAAGTCTTTTTGTATAACCCCCTTGTACAAGTAGCATTATCATTGATGGATTTACCTCCTTCATGGACTTTTCTCAGTAGTATGAATAATTAATATAAATTAATAACTATAATTATGGAAAATGTAAAAAAAGTCCCTAAAAAAAGTCATTGTGATTTTAATCCTTTTTTATAAATTTAGTCCTTAGTTTTGGACATAAAAGTCATAAAAGTAGGGACTAAATTTATAAAATAAGGATTAAAATTACAATGACTTTTTTTTTCAGGGACTTTTTTTACAAAACCCCCTATAATTATTATTATTAAATTATTAATAATTAATAATGGGGGGATGATTTCAGGAAGCAAAATTTGAGGGAGGGTAAGCTTAAATAATGGGCTTTAAGTCCACTGCCACCACCAACAATACTGGCGTATCGTGGCCGCCACCAACCACCACCACCTCCATTCGCCTCCAGAAGACAGAGAGAAAGAGAAATTGTGAGGGAAAGAGGGAACGGAGATATCAAACAAGAAGAGACTCGAAAAAATTTCAGATCTGCAAAAAAATTAAATAAATAAATAAAAATAAAAAATTTGAAGAAAAAATCTAACATAAATAGTCAATTTTTTTTATCAGATCTATGGTTAATACAATTATTGGTAGCGGTGATGGTTGTAGTGGAAACAATCTGAGGGAGAGAGAAAGAGGGACATAGAAAGAGGGAGAGAAATAGGGAAAGAAAAAGTGGGAGAGGGTGATGGAAGGAGAACATGTAGGAGGGGGCAGATCTGCCCAGCATTGAAAAAAATTGCCCCTAGATTTGAAACCTCTGTTCTTTTTCTCTCTCGCTATTTTTTTTTTTGTAGTGGAGGTTGAAGTAGTGGTGGAGAAGGTGGTGGTGGTAGAGGTAGTGGAGTGAGGGTGACGGTTGTGGTTAGGGGCGGACCTATGAGAGGGCTACTAACATTTTTTTTCTATATATTTTTTATATAAGATTTAAGTGCTGATTTTTTTGTGAGAATATTCTTCACCTAATGTAGATCATCATCACCGAAAATCAGCCCATTTTAAAATTTCTAATCCTATCAAAAGGTTATTGAAAATCAACGGCCATTTATTCAAACAAAACTGATTTCTTCACCGTTGATTTCCAATAGAATTTTTTATGGAACTAGAAGTTTTGGAATGGGCTTTTTTGTATGGATGCCGAGGAAAATATACTCACTAAAAATCACCCCTTAGATCATGTCATATGTCAACCTCACAAGTGTGAAAATAGGTCTTGTGAGTCTCTTTGTCAAAGTAGCATTACTATTTATATGTAGTGTTCTATTCATTAGTGGGCCTTTAGTCGGACTACCCTATCTAATGGCCCATGCCAATTGATTTACAGAGGTGTGTAAATTTGTCTAAAAATAAAATTTTACATAAATTTCTTTTGGCCAAATCCCTTCCTAAATAATTAGGACTTGATATTAGGCATAACTTTTTACTCGATTAGCTCAACAATTTTAGGTTGCACAGAGTCGACAATATAAAATTAGCTTGTCGAATATGTAGAGCGAACGACACGATCACAAATTGGTTTTTCAGGTTTTTATAATCCACATAACATTTTATAAAACTTGTACTCTCGGTTACACGAAATCGACATATAATTGTTCTAGTTGAGTGAAAAAAAATTCACGTAGATTATTCAAATTTTGACTTCATATTAGCCCAATCCAATATAAATTTATAGGTCCGCCCTTGGTTGTGGTGGTAGGGATGGTAATGGTGATAGGGGTGGGTGTAGTTATTTTCTGTGGGGTGGATTTAGTGGTGGGTTTATAGAGAGAAAGGGTTTTAGAGCTTATTCTACCCCTTAGTAAAATTGAGTTTTCCCCTAACCATTTTGACATTTTGGAAGACCCCTTCAGTTAAGCTTCCCCTCCCTCCAATTCAGCTTCCCTAAAATCAGCACCCTTAATAATTACAAACAGTTACGATTGATAACTAAAAGTAATTATTAATTAATATATTAATTATAAATTAACGATAATTATAACTAAAAATAACTATTATTTATTTCTAATCATTAATTAATTTTTTAATATTAATAATATAATAAGAATAATTAATATTAATCAATAACTATTATAATTGATAAATTATTAATAATAAATAACTACAAATAGTTATGATGGATAACTAATAAAAATGATTAATCATAATAATAATATAGAAAAATGTTTGTAAAAAACCATTCATTATAATCTTTTAGATTCTGCAACAGAGTCTGCATAAATGAATGGAAACAAATCTTCTAAACTTTTATAGAAGTCTGCAATAATTTATGGACTCTATCACAATCCTTCGAACTCCATTATCTTCAAGACTTCGTGTAAATCCACAAAAGTCTTGATTAAATACCCCTGTAATTACGAGCTTATTGTATGTGTGTTGTATGAATTTTTTTTTACGCTGGACTGATTTAAGATATACATAATATGAGATCATCCTCATAAAAAATAAGCCCATAGATTTGTTCTGACGCGAGCTTTATAGTCCAGTGTAAGCAAAATTTAAATACATATAATAATAAGTAGTTGGGTCTACTTTGAGATGACTCATGGGTTGATGTTGATCTAGACGATGAAAAGACCATCTACACAAAAAAAAAAACTGTTTTTGATTATTTCAATGCTGACTCCACTTATAGATATATTTTAGGGATTCAAACCAAACTAGTTTGTATTCATCTTTAGTTTATTAGTCCCACATTGTCAGTCTAGCAAAAATGAGTGAGGCAAAGTGGCTTATAATTATTTGTCTTTACATGGCTTATAATATTTAACTTCTTAATTACTAACAACTAACTAGTACTTAATTACTAACAACTAGTAACTAGTAATTACTAACAACTATTAATAAACTAATAATAAAGAATTAGTAAAGAGTAGATTGAAAATCAACATAAAATAAATTTTTAGGTATAATTAATTAGAGAGAGGATCATAGTACATTGGTTATGAGTACATTGAGTATACATTGGTTTGTGGGATCCACTTAGAGATGAATCAACGGCTTATTTTAAGTTAAAATATTCTCTGCATCATGTTGATCATCTTCACAAAAAATTAGTCCATTCTAAAACTTGTAACCCTATCATCCGCTGATTGAAAATCAATGATGTTTGAGTTATTCATTTTATCGTTACTTTCACTCTATGGATGATGGTTAAAAGTTTTAGAATGGGCTAATTTTTTGTGAAGAGGATCAATATGATGGGGAGAATATCCTAACTTAAAATGAACCCCTGATTCATCTCTAGGTGGACCCCACAAGCCAATGTACACTCAATGTAAGAATAACCAATGTACTCCGATATGCTCTCAATTAATTAATCTTTACTCTATTTTTTATTAGAACTTAATTTATTTAATAATAAAATATTATTTTTAATATTACTAGGGTTATTAAAGTGGGTTACTAAAGTTGAGGTTAGGGTTGAGAAAATTAGTTTGATTAATAAAAGGGTTAGGGTTAGGATTGAGTAGTTTAACCCATCAACCCTAACCCTAATAACCCTAACCCGGCCTGTTTGCCAGGTCTACGGTAAACCATCTTGCATGAATTGACAGTTGGAGAAATGTTATTTGATTTATGAGTCCGGATCAGAATACAGTGTTATTTGTGTTATGAGTCCGTTCTCTTGATTTATTTAACAAAAGAAGAGAAAAGTTAAGTTATTGGTTATATAATGGGGTTGTGTTGTGGTGTGGAGCAGATGCACTAGATAAAGCGAGTTGAGGTGAGGCGGATGAGTTGGTGATTGGTGAGTTGTCGAGGTCGGTCCCCCATTTTCAAAGAATTTTCTCCACGCGAACGTACGTTTACTCGCATCGTACAGACTACGAAGTTGCCATGTATGTGCCCAAAAGAAAAAGCAAAGGACGTGTGTATCTTTTGCCTTTTCCAACCAAAAAATCAATCATAATGCAAGATTTTACACACTAAAGTAAAACTTTGAGGTATGCATTGAATAGAAAGCAATTTTAAATTAAATCCGGAATAATAAGAGTATTGCACCACCTTGAGAAGTTTAACTTAAGTATATATACATTCTCCGACTTACAACTTATATGTATAGGCTCGTGTGGGGTTTATATGAGGTTGATCTAAAGGTTGAGATTTTGTGGGGATGTTCTCATCACTATATAGATCATCATCACGAAAAATCAGTCCATTCTAAAACTTCTAACCCCATAAAAAATTGATCAGAATTTAATTAAAAATTAATGGTGAAAAATAAACAATGAGAAAAAAGAGTCAATGTTTGATGGAGTTAGAAGTTTTAGAATAGACTGATTTTTGGTGAAATTGATCTACATGGTGAGAAGAACATTCCTACAAAATTCCAACCCTTAGATCAACCTCATATGGGCCTTACAAGAGCCTGTACACATAACCTGTATATATAAGGCTGTAAGCCGATCCGAACACATATATAGTACCCAAATTTAACTTTAAGTACTTATAATATTGCAACCTAAAATTTGCAAGTTTTTAATGTAGTCTCATATGTTTAGTTTTTCAGTATGAATGAATAACATGCAATTCTAAATTGGAGAGCTAAAAAATTACAAATTCAAAGTTTAATTACGCAATACATAACATGCGAATTTTGAACCACATCAAATTTGCAAAGCTTAAAATATTACAATTTAAAAGTTATAAGTTTAAACATGTTCCCCTCACCATACAAATCACTTTCACAAAAAATTAGTCTATTCTAAAACTTCTATCCCTATAAAAATTGATTAAAAGTTGATTGAGAATTAACGACTAAGAATCAACAATCAAGAATTCCAATCAACTTTTGATAGGGTTCAAAGTTTTAGAATGAACTGTTTTTTTGTGAAAATGATCTACATAGTGAAGAGAAAATCATCACCAAAATTCAACCATGTGAAGATGGTCTACTTGACCATGTGGTGAAAAGACCACACACATTTAATTCACATTGGGACCGAATTTTCCTTAAACTTAAAATATTGCAACTTCAAAATTGCAAGTAGTTTAACGCGATCTTTTACTCAAAGCTTTATAGATAAATAATTTGAAATTTTAGATTTGCAGAATTTTAAAAATTGCAACTTCAAAGTTTATACTGAAGTGATACATAATAAGCAAATTTGGAACAACGTCAACTTTTAAAGTAATTTTTAACAGTCTGTTACGTAAAGCTTTGAAGTATAAATAATATTCAGTTTTAGATTTTCAAAACTCAAAATATCTCTCGACTTCAAAGTTGCTACTAGTTTTAAACACAATCTGTTACGAATCTTAGTATGCAAATATAGATTTGTGTCTACTTCTGAAATAAATGAACTTTCTGTTTTTCAAAAAAAGAAAAAAATAAAATATTGGCAAATTTTGAAGTTCTCCACAAATATTTTTCAAATATATAAATTTTGTCCGAACATAATATTACATTTTTAGGGTTTTAAAACAAAACAATATTGGGCTGAAAGCCCTCCTTTTATACCAGTTTCAAGTAGAGGACAAGCAATTTTTGTTTTATAAGTCTAATCCCTACTTTTTAACGTTTTATAAGGAAAGGAGTTAATTCCTTCTTTTATTTTAAAACTCTAAAATTTTGGTACCTAAACTACCCTTCTCTTTGCTAACCACGTATATTTCTAACTGTTTTTGCTTGTATTGACCGATGACGTGGCAGAGAGAGAAAATAAGTTTTTTTAAAATTAAAAATGCTATAACTTTTAATCTACAAATTAGATATTTGC